>JAPMLY010000757.1:0-19155 GCA_026401115.1 Tetraselmis chui
CGGTGACTTATTGAACCATGCAAACACAGTTAGTGTGGAAGATAACGTACGCAAACGTAGTTACAGTCACAGTCCCGCAAACGGAACAGTTACGGCGACAACCAGCCTACATGCGTGGTGTCGGGACAACAGAAGTGTGAGAGCTGTAGCCTAGCGACAGCTCTGTGCCGAGTCAAACAGTTTATCGGTATGTCCGATCTAGACATGTACTAATCATATCTAGAGTAGCTTACAGTAGCTATCTGCAACTAATACGTATACGGTATTACTTACAACACTCCCCCTGAAGGTAGCTACGGGATGAAGCGTTGCATTGGGTCTTGTCCTCCAAGGATCGCACTTCGGTGTCTTGCTAGTGCAGGTCCTGGGAGGGGTTTGGTGAGCATGTCAGCCACCATCTGGTCAATGGGGAGGTACCTCAACTTGATGGTTCCCTGCTCCACGTGGTCTTTGAGGAAGTGCCACTTCAGACCGATGTGCATAGTCTTCTCGCTGACCAAGGCATTCTGGGAGTATGCAATGGCGCTTTGGTTGTCCTCCCAGATGGTGGTGGTTTCGGTGATGGGGGAGTTGAAGATTTCCCCCGGGAGTTGTCGGAGGTGGAGTCCCTCCTTGGTGGCGTCAGCCGCAGAGTAGTACTCGGCTTCACACGTGGATTGAGCCACACAAGTCTGTTGTTCGGACTTGCAACTGACTGGCCCGCGTCCGAGGGTGAAGAGATAGCCGGAGCGAGACTTGCGGGTGCTGATGTCATTGGCCCAATCAGCGTCGGCAAAGCCTGTGAGTTGGAGGCTGTGGTCCTGGCCCCCCCAACGTCACTACGTCAGGCGCATGCCGATGGTGCCATGTAGGTAGCGGAGGACCTTTTTCAGAGCCTGCAAGTGTGCCTCGGTGGGTGAGGCTTGGGCAGAGCCGAGGATGCTCAACGCCGTGGAGACATCGGGGCGTGTACAAACGGCTGCGTACTGGAGGCTGCCCAGGAGGCTGGGGTAGACGTCCTTGGCCACTCTTGTGAGAGAGGGCGAATTCAAGTGTGCAAGGCCGGCGAGAAAGCCCGGGTCCATCGGAAGTGACGACGGCTTAGAGTCGGACATGCCGTAATTAGCGAGGATGTCGCGAAGGTACTTGGACTGGTCCAGCGAGATTGTGTGCGTGGAGCGATCGCGTGTAATGTGCATGCCGAGGAGTTGGGAGAGGTCGCCTAGGTCCTTGATCTTGAACCGTGCTCCGAGTTGGGCTTTGAACGATGCGAGCCAAGTGGCATCATTGCAGGCCGCGGGAATGTCATCGACGTACATGGGGATCATGGCGACGACGTGGCCGGTGCGAAAGATGTAGATGCACGGGTCGGAGACGCATTGTTGCCATCCATGGTCGACGAGCCATGCACGAAGTAGCATGTTGAACTCGCGGGGGGACTGCTTAAGGCCGTAGAGGCAGCGCTTGAGGTGACAAACCTTGGACGTTCCATCGGTGAAGCCGAGGGGCTGGCGGATGTACACATCCTCCCGGATGGGGGCGTAGAGAAACGTTGTGTCGATGTCAAGCTAGCACAGTTCAAGGTCGCGGGCGGTTGCGATGGCCAGGAAGAGACGCAGGCTGGCCATGCGGATGACCGGGGAGAAGGTCTCCGTGTAGTCCAGTCCAGCGCGTTGACAGCACCCCTTGGCGACGAACCGCACTTTGAAGCGGGAGACGTCGCCGGCTGTATCCGACTTGACTTTGAAGATCCACATGCTGTTAACGACCATGCGGCATGGGGGAGGTCCACAAGGTCCCACGTGCCGTTGCTGATGAGGGAGGAATACTCATGTTGCATAGCGGCTTGCCATTGGGGGGCTTGGGCGCTGTTCAGCGCAGCCCGGTAGGATTTTGGTTCCACACACTCTCGGGCGGAGAGAAGGGCGACGGCAGTAGGGGACGTTCCGGCAGGTGTGTGTGGGAGACCCGTGACAAGGTCGGGGACGTGAGGGTGCTCAAATATGTCCTCTTGAGCTTTGCCTTGTTCAGGATCACAACACGCCGTCACGAGGGTCGG
This sequence comes from Tetraselmis chui, assembly GCA_026401115.1. Lineage (NCBI taxonomy): Eukaryota > Viridiplantae > Chlorophyta > Chlorodendrophyceae > Chlorodendrales > Chlorodendraceae > Tetraselmis > Tetraselmis chui. Next base: position 2,039 of record JAPMLY010000757.1, read on the forward strand.
GGGGTAGTCGGACAAGTGGGCAACCATATCGCCGTAGCGAATGGGGTGGGAGCGGAGCCGAGCATGGCGAGGGGCTGCCGGGGGGGGGTAGGGGTGTGGGTAATGTGAAGTCAATGGGGTGGGATAGGGGTGAGTATGCGGGTACGTCGTCCGAAGAGTCGGTGATGGCCGAGTCGACGGAGGGTTGTGTGTCGAAGCCTGGGGTGTCTTCCTGAAAGACAACATGTACGGAAGTGGTGAAGCGACGCGTTTCCGGATTGTAGACACGATACCCGGGTGCGTCAGGGGGATAGCCCACCATGACGCCGCAAAATGCTTTTTCACTGAGTTTCCGACGTTGTTTGTCGGGGACCTTGGCGAAAACGGCGCAGCCGAAGACGCGGAACTTGGAGGCGTTGGGCACCGACGACGTAAGGAGTGTGAGGGGGACGCCCCCATTAGGTCCGACCGAGCGACTGTACGTGCGGTTGCGAAGGTACACAACATTACTGACAGCGCACGACCACATGGAGTTGGGAACGGCCATGTTGTGGAGCATCGCCGATGCATTGTCCCGGATAGTGCGCCATGGACGTTCGGCCTTGCCGAGCATGTGGTGGCCGTATGGGGCAGAGAACTGCACCCCGACGCCGAGGTGTGCGCACATCCGGCGAGTGACAGCAGCTTCAAACATAGAGTCGGAGTCAAACTTGAGGACCGGTGCGAACGCGCCCGTCTGGGAGTGATGGCGGGCATGCAAGTGTTTGATGTCCAAGAGGATGGTTTCCAATTCCTAACATGCGTCGTCTTTAGACTTAAGGAACCGCACCCACATGTAGTTGGTGTGGTGGTCGATGACGAGCAAGCAGTAACGGAGGCCATGTGGGGAGGGGACATTGACCGGGCCCCAGAGGTCAGCGGACATGTTGAGGAGGGGGTGGGATGGCTTCGCGCAAGCGGCTGTGTTGCGTGGTGCAGCAGTGGCTTTGTGAAGTAAGCAAGAGTCGCAAGAAACTTTGGTTACAACGCTAGCTAACACAGGGCTAGTCGGGACACCGTGACTATGCTGGGCCTGAAGGCTGTGCATGTTGAGGTGGCCAAAACGACGGTGCCACAGGACGGGATCACACTGGGCAGTAAGGGCAACTTGAGGTGAGGCGTCAAGTTCCACCGGTGCGGATGGGCTGGAAGGGAGGTCCGGCTGGTGGGGAAGGAGGTAGAGACCGTTTCCGGACGGTTCTAGCACACCCATGCCTGTGGGTACCAAAAGCAAACCAGTGTCAGAGTTGGAGGGGAAGATGAATTCACATCCGCTGTGAGTTTGCATCCAGCTGACACTAAGTAGTCTGCCGATACGCTGTGCGGAGCGAGATGATAGGTCAGGGGTGTAGAGTGCATACACAATGCGGTGAATGAGCTGGCCAGAGGCAAGTCTGGCAGAAATCCGCACAGAGCCACTGCCCTTAACGTCAACGCCGACACCGCCCACGCGAGAGGGAGCGGAGGGGGGCGTGAATTTCACGAAGTCATCTCGGAACGCGGTGAGGTTAATCGAGCAGGCGGAATCAACGACCCAAAACTGTGACAGGTTACGACCCGGGGCGAGGGAAGAGGAGAATGCCACAGAGCTGAATGGGACACTCACCTCGTCGTCATCGTAGTCATCAGCGCAGTCCTCGAGGGTGGGTAGGCAGTCGGTGTCATCGGCGGGGGCGTCGTCGGCAGGGACGTCGCTCAGCAGCGCAGCGCGAGCAGAGGGGGTGCCGCCGGCGGCCCCGTACTTATGGACTATCATCCTACGCTTGGCGAGATTCCACTTAAGGATAGCGTCATCCGTGGCAGTGCTGGCGGACATGATATGGTTGAGGCTGCCATAAACGCCACACTTATTGGGTCGATGGCCGCGAGGGTTACGGTGTGGTGGGCCTCGACCGCTGTGCGAGCCGCGGCCCGCAGCGACGAACGCGGAGATGGGAGGGGGTGATATGGCCGGAGCGGGTGTGTCCGGGGCAGGGTCGTCGTCCATGTTGTGCGCGAGGTGGAGAATGCTGGCCATCACTTCATCAGCCGACATGATGTAGTCCGTGTCAAAGGCGTTGATGACGCATTGCTTCGCCTGACCGTGTGGGCCGCTGCTGGAAATACCGCGCAGCATGAGGAGACCGAGGTGGTGGGGGTGGATGGCAACGGAGCCATCAACCAATTGGCATGTGTTGTTGTAGTCGTCAAAGGTCTGGCGCATGTAGTGGACGTAGTCACTGAGTGACTGACCAAGGCGCTGTCTGTCCGTCCGGTTGTCCAGGAGGGACAAGGAGCGAGCAAAAGACCGACAGTCGAGGCGTTCACACATGATGTCCCACGGCGCAGTCAGGGCGGGCTGGAGAAACGCATTTCATCGCTTGGTCAGCGCGCTGATTCGCGCTGGCTGCATGGAGAAGCAGCGTGTAGGCGTAGTGTTGTGCTGGTTCGTCGAGCCAAACGCCGGAGTCGCGGATGGTCAGCTGTGGAATGAGGTATGCGGCCTTGATGGAGAGGAAATTAAGGAAGGTCCTCTTCCATTGCTTAAAGTCCGTGGTCGGGCCCATGACGGGGACCGACATCTTCATGGACCGGTTGAGGGCGTCCTTGTCGAAGCCGGGGGCTTCGTGTGCCGCCCGGCCGATGACCACCGGGTCAATAGTGGGGCGACGACGGCCACGGGTGGCGGGGTCGCCATGTTGGACTGGGGGAGAATGCCGGCCATGAAAGGGAGGAGGTGGGCCACCGGGAAAGGGAGAGCGGCCGGCCATGGGACGCGGCGGGCCGTAAGAGTGCGGGTGGTCACGGTAGGGGGGGACGAGGTGAGAGGGCGCCTCCGGGACGTGAGGGCCGGGGTGGTGAAGGGCATATCCAGCGGGGGGGGAAGGGGGGAGGTGGTGGGAGGTGATCAACCTGGAGGGCGTGACGCGAGGGGTCGTGGTGCGCATCGGCACGCGAGGGCTCGCGGGGCGCATCGTGACGGCGTTGTGCGACTGTGGGGTCGCCAACATGAACTGCATGAGTAGCAGCAGCAAAGACTCTTTCCGCGTCCGGGGGGACGTATCCAGGCTGGGGATGTTCAAGCAGGTGGAGGGTGTGCACGTCGTGGCTGTCCCGGACGGGTTCGAGCTGAGCATCATGGCGGCGCTAAGCGACAGGGGGCTGCGGATTAGCACCCGCAGCAGCAGCAGCAGCAGCCTCGGCCGACTGCGAGTCGAGACGAGCTGTTATGCGCGCCACTTGCGCAACGAGAAGTGCGAGAGTATCCGGGGGGTGATCGAGGTTGCTCTGTTGAGAGCCTGAGTCAGGGGAGTCAGGAGGTGAAACAGGCGGATTTTTCGGCGCCATTTCGACAGAGGGCGAAAAAGAAAGAGCTGAATAAAAAACAGGCAGCGGTAAAAACCTCTAGCCGGACTCGTGCCTAACAGCGGTTTCAAAGAGACGGCATGATGCCCGCCGACCCCTCGGCCTGTAGCCCCGGGGTGTCTCAGAGCACCTTCTCTGTATCCTCCACCCAGTGTGGGGCACAAGTCGAGGCCAAGGCCAGGACAGGTGGAGCGTTGCGCTGGTGGCTGAGTCGCTAGGATAATATATATAAAAAAGGTAAGCTACGGCTGGCGTGCAACCTGTGGATGCGTATTCACCCGATGGTGCGCCCCCCCGTTCTCCAGCTTGGACATGTGTGCACCCTGTCCACACACGACGAGTGCGTCGGTGTGGGTGGCTGGCTATCGCCGTCGCGTGGCTGACTTAAGAGGGGTGGTGGCGGGTTTTAAATCGCAGTTTATACTGGCGATACCGCCGACTACAGGTTGAAAGTACTAGGTGTCTAGAGAAACTTGCCTTCTGCGGGAGAGCTGTCGATCGCAGCTCGCCGAACCAGGTTGTCGCGCGTGAGTGACGTGAGGCGGGGGCCCATAACCTATTGAACCATGCAAACACAGTTAGTGTGGAAGATGACTTACGCAAACGCAGTTAAAGTCACAATCCCGCAAACGGAACAGTTACGGCGACAACCAGCCTACAGGCGTGGTGTCGGGACAACAGAAGTGTGAGAGCTGTAGCCTAGCGACAGCTCTGTACCGAGTCAAACAGTTTATCGGTATGTCCGATCTAGACATGTACTAATCATATCTAGAGTAGCTTACAGTAGCTATCTGCAACTAATACGTATACGGTATTACTTACAACATGACTGTTTGAAAGAGCGTGTCGGCGTGTCGCACGGGTGCCGGCGCGATAACCCCAATTACACAAGCCCCGTAGTGCTCGAATTCGCCCCCCCCCCCCCCCCCCCATATTTTTCGGCGCAATCCATCTTGGGCTCAAAGCATTGCCTAGGAGTTCAGAATATTTGATAAAATAGACGCATGCTTACATTCAACTACACGTGCGAAGGTGCGAAATCTTGTCCGGACCTTTATTGAGGAAAAAATGTCTTACAAGAAAAAGCAGTGGAGGCCACCAAGCAAAAAGACCTTTACTAAAGGGTGTGCGTGCTTCATTGCATGTCTGTAGGTAGCGGGCATCCCAGCGCAGCGTACCGGCCCGGGTACCCGTACCTTTACCACAAAGAAATTATTTAGCCCCAATAATATCATGACCCTTAAAAATTTAAACCGCAAAACTAAGCCAAAATCGAGCTACGTATATGCAGGTGTCCCGATTGTTTGTGTCCGTATTGTTTGTGCTCGGTAGCGTGTGTGGGTGTGTGTGTGCGTGAGAGACACAAAGAGAGAGTAGCATAGTGTCTGAAACACCAGATACACGTGCGCGAGGGGTAGGGTGACCATGTGCTTATCCAAGTGCAAGGACGAGTGGATGACATAGGGATAATGAGTGTGCGTTGTAGTGCGCAATTGTATTCTGGTGGGACAGAGTACGCGTTTATTTGTGATTGGAAGGATGAGTATATCGGAGTGTGTGGGAGTACGTAAGTAAGACAGAGCGTGCATGTGAATGTGTGTGTGCGTGTGTGTGCAGCGCCCGCGTGTGTGTGCATGTGTGCGTCTATATGTGTCTTATTTATTAAAAATAATAATAAATGGGGGGTTCTTGTGTGTGTGTGTGTGTGTGTGTGTGTGTGTGTGTGTGTGTGTGTGTGTGTGTGTGTGTGTGTGTGTGTGTGTTTCGGCGTGCTATTGGCCGTTTGACCAACTCTTGAGCGGAAAGAACTGCAATGAGTAACGACTCGTGATTGTTGCAGGATAGAGAGCACGCACAACAATCGGAAGCATACTAGAGTGAGAAAACCTGCTTACAGACTACGTACGTACCTGTACATGACAATGAATTACAGCCCTCGCATCCCAAATTATGTACTTCGGGGGGGGAAACGGGAGGAGGGAGGCGAGAGAAAGTTTAGGCCGTCTAACTCAACAGCATCATGGGAGAGGCTGCAATGAGAAACAAGACGACTCGTGAATATTGCAGGATAGAGTGCGCCCACAGCCACAAAATGAATGCTGGAGTGCAAAAGGCCTGCGCGTCAGCACCATGGGCTATTGCAGTATCACGCATAAGAAATACGAGTTTGTGTGTGCAAGTGTGTGTGTGTGGGGGGGGTGTGTGTGTGTGTGTGTGTGTGTGTGTTAAAGAGAGATGGAGCTAGAACCTTTGTGAGTGCGTATGCGCGTTCGAGCGAATGCTTGAGACAGCACGAGAGTTAGCGCGAGTGTTCGCAGGTGTGTGTGTGTGTGTGTGTGTGTGTGTTTGAGGGAGATGGAGCTAGAGCCTTTGTGTGTGCGCGTGCGCATTTAAGCGAATGCTTGAGATAGCACGAGAGTGAGCGCGAGTGCTCGCAGGTGAGCGTGTGTGTGCGTGTGTGTGTGTGTGTGTGTGTGTGTGTGTGTGTGTGTGTACTTGTGTTTGCACGCAGGTGAGCGTGTGTGTGTGTGTGTGTGTGTGTGTGTGTGTGTGTGTGCTAGGAGAGGAGGGGTGATTTGCACGACAACAACAACGTGAGCGCGTGCCTGTATGTGGATATCGGACTTGGGAGGAGATGAGTGTTTTTCTATTAATCTGAGCGTTTGTTTCTGCTGTGTTGTGAGTTAAGGGAAGTGGGTAGGCGCCTCAACTGCGGGATCTGGTCACAGTCACGAGCGTGATGCCATGTTCGCCCACAGCGCCAACACTCGTCGTAGCCGCCCCCGCGACCCACACCCTCAACGATGGCAATGCGGCACCCGTCCGATCCGTCCATGCGCCCCAGTGACTCCACCACCCGCGAGCGCAGCCCCTGTCACATAACACTAAGCTCAGCATAACGCACAGCGAAGGACACAGCACCAAACCCTCCCACTATTGTCTAAAATTATATTAAAAAAAACGTCTGAGTCAGATTGCGTGTTCAGTTTTGGCTGCGACAATTCTCATCCCATGCTTATGAAAATATACTGCGTGTTATGCAACGATGAGTCATTGCTGCTTCTATCGTTGGCAGCTCTGGATAGTTGGTAAATGCATTGTGACAGAGGTGTGCGTGCGTAAGCGCTCGTGGATGTATGTTCTTGGGCCGTACCACAATTTCAGTCCCTTGCAAGTGTGTGTGTGTGTGTGTGTGTGTGTGTGTGTGTGTGTGTGTGTGTGTGTGTGTGTGTGTGTGTGTGTGTGTGTGTGTGTGTGTGTGTGTGTGTGTGTGTGTGTGTCTGTGTCTGTGTGTCTGTGTGTCTGTGTGTTTGTGTGTGTGCGAGAAAAAGAGAGAGGAAAGGGCAGATATGTTTGTGTGGGTGGGCGGGGACCACTCACCGGTCTAACAATGCCAGCCTCGGACAAGAGCTCCAGCAGCTGCCGCTTAAGGCTCGCAAACCACAAGCCTTGGCCCACTCATGGCTCTCTTTCCGGCAGATGTCAAGCGTGGTGGCACCGGAGAGGTCAAGTAGGTCCGGAAAGTCGCCCGCATACCACTGCGTCGACATAGAGCAGGCGTCGTTACCAACCACCGCTGATGTATGTACCGGAGCAGACTCATATGGGGGGGGGGCGGACGAGTCGGTGGGGGGGTCGGAAGAACCGTTGGGGGGGCGGACGAGCCGGCGGGGCCATCACCAACACCGTGACCGACAACTCGACAAGAGCGGTAGACGGCAGTTTGCCCGAACAAGATCATCATGCGCATTATCACCCGAGTCGTCTTCATACCAGAAAGGATCGGTACGGAAGCAATCCATGGTGTGTTGACTGCCACTGCATTGGTGCCAGGTTTGGCGTTGACGGACGGAGAAGGGTTGTCCGTGGGGCCTCGGCCTTTATGCCGCGAGCGAGCGGAGATGCTTTCGTAGGCAGCAACGGTGCTTCACTCATTTGTTGCTTCTCTATCTATGCAAATCTGTGATGGACACACGCAAGACGCCAACCTACGCAACGTCGCGAGGCGACTGGGCGCGCGCATCCGCTGTGTTGACTCCTACTACAGAGGCGATGGGCCGTGCGCTGACTGGAACCGGCCGGGCCAGCGGTCGCTCATGTATCGCATGCATGTACGCGTACGTCGGATGCACAAGGGCGTACGTGCCGTACATGGGGGATCTCCATCCCGGGGATGTAGATCCCCGGGATCACGGAATCCAAAGCACAGCAAAAGGAAAGCACTACATTGTGCATAAACCTAGCAGATTAAACTAAGGAAACTCTTAAGCCACGCCGAGAATGCAACACGTGGAGGCGACAAGCGGCGCCTCACGCGCCGCTCGAGGAAGCACGGGGACGCTTGCGGCCCATGGCGCGGGTGAAGAGCGCCGTGGCTGGAGAAGGCATCCCAGCCGAGGAAGAAGCGGCCTCCGTGCCGTTCGCAGCGGCGGACAAACCACGCAAGACGTTGTCCGCGTGAGCAACATGGACGGCGAGAGAGACCTTTCGACGCCAGGAGGCCAACAACTTGCGCACGTGCATCCCTTTAGATGCGGCTGCCTGCTTGGCTAGCTCCGTCAAGAAAGCCGTGGCGTGGCCGCCAAGAGTACCAAATTCCGTGACTGCAAAGGGAATGAAGCGGATGTCTATATTTTCCCCGGGATCTATATAGACATTTCCTTAAAAAAATTGAAAATAAAATTGTAATGACCCTTAAATTTATTTATTGTATATGTACCCGTGCGCATACATGGTACCTGTACATGTACCATAAATAAACATAGTCGAAACGTCGAAACCGTATATGTACCTGTACGTGCTGAACGTGATTTTTCGACACATACCCATACGGGTACAGGTACAGGTGATGGAATCCACCGCCGCCCATTGCTGGTGCAATAATAATAGTAGTAGTAAAGCAAACTATACAAAAAGTATAATTTATACACTTGTGCACATGAGCTCTGATGGTGTAGTTGGTTATCACGTTCGCCTCACACGCGAAAGGTCTCCAGTTCGAACCTGGATTAGAGCAGTTTAGTGAAATTTTGGGTACGTCGTTATCCAGATCATTCAGATAATAAATAGCCGCCATTCTTTAAGCATGGATGCCACAATTCCCTGCTTTCCTGTTGTGCGTCCAGCGGTTCGACTGTAACCCCCTTCCTATACAGGAATGATAGCTTTTTCTTAACTCTTAACGGTACCCGGTACGGGTACAATGGACGGTCAAGATCTTGTCCACCTGTACCAGCGGCGATCTGACGGTCCGAGTAAAACGAGTATCGCGATTGATAATTATCATTCCTAATGATAACTCTAGCGCTCTTCAATCCCGAAGCCGCTCGGGATTGAAGAGCGCTAGAGTTATCATTAAAAATAATGATAACTTTTCCGTCCCGTACGGTACGTTTTTAACGCACTTGTGGCAACCGCCCGCCTGTAGTCGCCTCTACCACCCGGTCCGCCCCGCCCAAAGGACCCACAGACGTCTACACTACACGCCCACAGCGGCCACGGCGCCACAGCACGAACGTGCTGATATGCGGAGCCCCTCAAATAGTAGCGGGATGCGGCCCCGCGTGTCGCCCGCCGCGCGTAGTGTCGTAGCGACGATGCTCGTCGCCGCTATCGCGCTAGAGGGGATACCCCTTATGCACTCACAAGCGGGGAACCGCCTCGTATAGGAGGTGGTGCGGTGGCCCGCCGGGTTCAAGGTGGTTGGTTGCGCTGCCAACGTGCGCCGCGTACGCATGGTCTGGCGGCAGCGGCTGCAGCAAATCGGTTCCCGCGCGAATCCGGTATCCTGTACATATTGTATTATGACGGAATGATAATTTTATCATTCGCACTGTATAGGACTACGGCCGCGATAATGATAATTGTCACCAAAAAAATTAAGGAATGATAATTATCATTCTTGTATAGGAAGGGGGTAACAATATCTGCAATAACGACCACGACTATATGCTTCGCGTCATGGATCGCGTCATTACCAACGCCTACATGATCTTAACCCACGCTCCCAACGCCACGCTTCTCATCCTCTCTCGATGGGTACACACGCCGCACATAACACCAAATCAGTCAACTCACCATACACCAATAACCCTTGCACCCTCAACAAGGGGGACGGCGCCATCTCCCCCCCCCCCTCCCCCGATCACCGGTCGGCACCGAGTGAAATGTCGATATTGAGATTGATGGTATTTACAATATTTGCCCGTAAAACCGGTTGATGCCTCATGGCGTACCCAATACCGCCATCTTATAACAAGTTTTTACGCCGATGTTCTCTTAATCTATCCTTTACTAGCAGTAACAACAAAGTATCAATATTATATATCTGCTATCACCGCGTGCACGCACTTCTTACCCACATCCAATGTGTGACGAGTACAGTCCTGCAACAGTACATTGCATGACATTGTACAGGTACTCGTTACGGATTCCAATTCGTGCTTTTCCACAGGACGGACGTATATACGTGGGTACGTCGCTACTGCAATATTGTAAGGGTGTTGATGCTACAGTACGACCAGTACCTCCCGGTACGTACATATATGCATAATTAATCTAACTAGCCAGATGACGCGCCATAGCGAGCTCTTCGATGCAGAAGGAGCCGCGTCGTGAAACCCAATGCTAGGCAGGCCGCGTCTCGAGACAGATGACGACGGTTAGACAGCCCTAACGCCTGACACGTAAGCGTGCCTTACATGCGTAAGTAATCTGGGCAGAAACCTATTTAAGCCCAGTGCAATAGAGGGAGGTGACAGAACCTTTTAACAATTCCATTGTTCACTTACAACATATACAGCCTAAGTACAGCAATGAAACATCTTTCACCATCGCCTCTCGACAACATCATTTTGCCATCTTGCAACGACAGAAGTAGACAGATTAGAACAGATTTGTGCTAGCGTTTAGCTTGACGAGGCTAACCGCCAAACTGGTTTCGGAGCTCTCTGGTCGACGCACGTTTTCGTTGCTCATTGATTCACTCGACGTTGCCTGATTGATTCGAGTTGGCTTCTCTAGGACCCGGACATTACGTGGTGTTGGTAATTCACGTTGGAGGAACTAAATTGTCGGACCTGAGCTGGTATTACAACGTGAGCCTCGTTCTGGTAAAACTTGGTTCCCAGCTGGCTCTATCTTACCTAATGAAGAGCCTGTCGACGCTGTTGTTCGTGAGTTACATTAGGAAACCGGTCTCGTTCTGACACCGGATGATTTAACGTTGTTGAGTGACGCTTCTGTCCGAGTTACGCTACCTCAAGGACGACAGCTTGTTTACGTGTACTCAGCTTCTATCCCTGTCCTATTTGCTACGAACAACATACGTACACCTGCTCAGGTTGAGCATGCTGTTACAGCACAGTCGACACTTAATCCGGATGGCACTTACGTCGTCCCGTAAACAATCAACATTGATGGTCTGAACCTTACGCCCGCTCAGACAGGGTTACTTCGTGCTGAGAAGCACAAAAGTGAGTTACTTCAATTCGGTTACGTGACTCAATGGGAAATCTTTTGCCGAGCAGTCTACCAACACGTTCCAGTCCTGCAAGACGACACATCTATTCCGAGACAAAAAAACGCTTCCTACCGTCACTAAAGACAGTAAAAAGATCCAAAGTACTACTAAAGTACTACTGAACCGCATAACGGGGATGGGTCGGTAGCTCGAATGAGCAACGCCGATCGTCTTCGCTCTAGGCCTGGCCTCCCATCGAGCGCAAGACTGGTGGACAGGGCCGCTGAACAGCGTGTACCATTCACCTCTCCCCACCCGAGCCTAGCTCACATTGGTCAGTGGATCCGTAGCGACACCAGACGGTACACACAGCAAGGCGCAACTTCCAGGGATTTGAATTTCAACCCCCCGACAGGCGACAGCTATCGCGCCATCCACTTCAAAAACCACACAAGTACCCGTCAAAGTACTGCGACCCACCAAATCAACACACCGCTTACAAAAAACCTCTTCCCCGGCAGACGGCGCGCCACATCGCGCCCCTCCGAGCGTCCGGACGTCCCTGTCCGCCGCCAACATCCAGCAAACCCAGGCCCCATCATGCCTGGTCGCGTGCAGCCAACACGCGCACTACTCTCAAACACTAACTCGGAAAGCCACACTCACCCCCTCTAACCATCTCTACCACTCGAATTCCTACTCGATCGCCATGTCTTCGGCCCCTACCCCCCCCCCCCACTTACAGACAGGCGCTTTTGAGGGACCCCCCGCCGCATGGCCGCTTCACGGACCTCTACCATCCCAGGAACGCACTCGCGGGGCACCCGCTGACCCCGTTTCTCACCGCCCCTCAACTCAACCACCCCCATCAGATCCTGGGCACACCTCTGGACCCCCTTCCTCTCCGTCGAGGACTTCAGGCCCCCCTGGTCATGTCTCCCCCACGGTCAACCGTGGCCCTCGGTCAGGCCGACGACTTCTCCACCCGTATGGTCGACTCACTCCTCCTTACATGCCGGTACTCCAACACCCCCCCCCACATCGCTCGTTTCTGGATCCACGGCGTCTTCCTACCGGAACCGACCCACCCCGACCCGATCACGTCGGCATGCTCGGTGGCCCGTCGCTGGCTCCTCGAGTGCCTAAACGACCTCACTGATCTCCCCAACCGCATTAAAAATATAATCGGCCGGGAACTCGCCCACCACACTCGATGGACCGCGAACACCTCTCGAACGCCCCATCCCACCGCCCCGAAATGTGACGATGCCACGCCCCTACCAGTCGAGCTCCACGCGGGCTTCCAGGAAGTAGGACTGGCTATTCCCACCTCTTGTATAGCAGTAGGCCTCCTGTACCAACTGACTTCACGCCAGCGTGAATTCAGTTCGGCCGGTCCGGTGCCCCCCTCCGCGGCCTCCTCCCCTACGCTCCTGAATAAACTAAGTCAGCAGAAAATTCGCTTTCTACGCGATGCCTCCGCCCCCGGAGTCTCAGGCCGAAGGGTGAAAATCCGCTCCCCCATATTCACCGGTATCACCGGCCAAGAGGCGGTCGCCCTCCTGCAAGACCTCCTTACCTCCGACCTCGCTACATCCCTCACCGCGACAGGATCGACCCCCTCGACCCACTCCCAGAGCAGCCTCGAAGACCTACCCGAGCAGGCTCAATTCACCCTCCAATTCGCGGACGCCATCCAACCGCTGGACACCCCCATCCCAATCGAGTCTTACCCTTCCTCCTTATGGGTAAATATCCTCCACATGCCCAATAACCCCATTCAATCACAATCCGGCCCTGTATCCCTTCACATTTTCCCACGTTCACCCTATGAAATTGTACCCCCTTATCATCACCTTCACACCATTACCATCACACCCCCCCCGTCACATGCCATGTTCCAGGCTCGTCCTGGGCTGACACCTGCCTCACCACAGTCCTCATCCAATCCCGCCACTCTCTCTCCCTTCCCTGCATCCGCTCAGACGGCACCATTCTACCCACACACTGGTTATACACCCTCTTATCTCAAACATCCACAGAATACCTCACACAACACACCCCCTCATCCCCCCCCCCCTCCCAACAACCCCCTAGCCTCTACCACTACACAACACTGAAAAAGTTCCCTGACGGCTCATACTTTCGCTCACACCCGTCCAACTCCCCCACAGTCACTACCAGCATTCAAATATCCCTAAGCACCGAAATGTACTGCATTCTCATCTCCACTAACGGCACCGCCACCATTCCTCTCACACACACATACACCCACAGAGGCACACGCATTCAATCCACTTGCACCCTCAACATCACCCCCCACCACTACTCCACCTTTGGTAAGGCCCGGCTCACGGACCCTGCCTTCACAACCACCCCCTCTCCGCCCCCTCTCACAATCACAAAAAGACACACCCTCCATCGCAACCCCCCAACCCTCCTTCTCCACTGGTCCCGCCACCTCACAGACACCCAAGTCACCAGCCAGTGGCACCTGGAGCCCTCTGACTTCCACATGCAAGAAGACGACTACCTTCCCCTCGACCTCTCCTCCCTTCTTGACATCCAAATCTCTTCCACTAACCCAACCCACACCTCCCCCTCCCCATGGCCTCTCAACCCACCCACCATCTCTCAACCCACCTCCACCTCCTCCTACCACGTCCACCCCTCCCCCAACCCACCGGCTCCCCCCACAGCCCCCCCACCCACCACTACCCCTCCCCCCCAAAAGCCGGATGCGTCGGCTGCTGTCTCTGGGCCCTCCTAACTATGCCATACATGGAACTTACAAGTCACGGCTAGACCGTTAACCACCTAATCCAACCTCTCCAATGGGGGTCGGGGGTTTTACTCCCCCCCGGGGAGGTGTGCAAGTAGAGGCGAAGGTTGTGTGCATTTAGGGTCGTGCGAGGGGGCAATGTGCGGATGCGCGGCGGGAGGTCGTGCGGGACTTGATGCGGTATATGAGTAGGAGGTGATGCAGCCATTGGACAGTATGCGTGTGGAGTTGTGCAAGAATGCGAGACGTGTCGAGGTGTGCTTTGGAGACGAGTTTATCAGGAGGGTCGGTGCGGGCGGTGAGAAGGGAGGTGAGACTCGTGATGGTGGAGGAGTGCGGTGTACCTGTGCGGCTCATGACGATGGGGAGGATGTCAACCACTGTGCCTGGCCAGTGGCTTCTGATGGCGTTTGCAAGGGGTGTGTATTTGGATCGTATGAGGTCGGCTGTGTGGGAGAGGTTGTTGTCTGTGCAGTACTTCCATTCCCCTATCTGAATCTTTTTTATGGATGCGTAACGTCGGCGACCGTTGGAGTGACCAACGAATCGGGGTTCGAGGATGCGGATGAAGTCAGGTTTGTGTGCAGGGGGACGAAGCAGGGGGGGAGAATCTCAGGGGGGAGGACGGCGGGGCATGAGGTTAGGGAGTCAGGCGAGAGACCTTCGTCAGCAGCAACAAGTCGGGTGGGCATGTGGGTGGGGTGAGGTGGGTGGCAGTCAAGTGGAGTGTGGGCAGGGGTGGGGGAAGCAAACGATTTTATGGGTTTGTTACCGAAGTCTGCGGTGATGGTTTCCCAGCGTCCTCCGTTGTGGCGTTCCAGTAGGGAGAGTAGGAGTTGCAGAGCGCTGTTGTGTCGGTCCTGTCTTAGACCAGACATAGAGGGGCAGTTACCGGCCATGTGGCCGTTGCTAGTGAATTGGCCACATAGGGGGCAGCGCAGGGTGGGGTTGTGAGTAAGTAGGCGGGTGTTGTGGACGCCCCACATGAATTCTTGTTTGTGTGTGAACTGGATATTTGTGAGGGTTGAGTGTTTTTTGTGGTAAGAGAAATCGGCGCCGTCCTTCGCGGCGCGGGCGAGGAGGGCTCCGTGTTTGGTTGTTTGCGAGAGAGGAGTGTGTGTGTGTTTTGTGCTGTAGGTGTGTGCGTCGGTTTTGAGGTTGGTGTATCTGTAGGGTATGGGGTCTCCTAGGGTCTGTGGAATGAGGGTGTATGGCCAGGTCCAGTGGCCTATCGTGACCTCTGAACCTGTGGTGTATGTAGTGTCGGGTGGGTGACCATCCGCGACGAGGTTGGCGAGGGTGTCTGCGAGGTCGTTGCCTAGGGAATGGTTGTGGGCTTTGATTTTGCCGAGGTGTGTACGGATGCCTGCGTCGCAGCGGGTTTTAAGGGTGTGTGTGATGGATAAGAGGGTGTCGCGGTGAATGTTGTGGCGGTAAGCGGAAGGGCAGTTTAAGTAACCTTGTATGAGGCGGAGGGAGCACGCACTGTCTGTGAGGAGGTGGGTGCGGCCAAGTTGGAGGCCTATATCTATGCCAGCTAATTCAGCGCGATTTATTGTATGTGAGGGAGGGGTAGAGGTCACCATGATTTTGATTTTGGTGTCCGAGGCGGGGTGGGTAGCTGCTGCTCCGAGGGGGGACGAGCTTCCTTTTTTCGAGCCGTCTGTGTATACAAAGTCCTGCCAGTTCCAAGCAGGGGTGCCTCTGGTGGGGGGGTACGTTAGATGCACGCGGTCCGGGAGGGGGTATGTGAGGGGGTGAGTTGGGTTTGGGGGGCGGTGGTATATACCCGCTGAGTGGGGTGAGTAGGTGCCAAAGAGGTGAGGAGGAGGGGGGGTGATGATGGGGTTGGGGAGGTGAGTGTCGTAGATAGATTCGAGAGTGTTGTGAAGTGCGGTCATGGCAGTGGGTGATGGGAGGGTGGAGAGTGCGAGGGGGTTGGCGACGAGGTATATGTCGACCATCCATCGTGTGCCGAATGGGGTAGGGGTGGGGTTGCCAGTGTGTTGGTCGGGGGGTAGGAAGGTGTTTGCGTCATTGGGGAGGGTGTAAAGGTGGTGGGTGTATGGGGAGTTGATGTATTTGGAGTGGCGGTAGGGTGTGTGTTCCCATCGGGGGAGGATGAGGATGGTTGCGCTGGGTGTGTGAGAGGCTGTGAGGTGTGCGCTGGTGATTGCGTGTTCCATGGCTCGTCTCATGCATTCGTGGTCGTATTCGGGGTTGGCTATGTTGGTGCCTTGCCAGGTGTGCGGGGCATTGCTGCCGCTAGATGAGAAGACTATATCTTCGGGGTAGAGGGAGTGGTAGGTGTGGGAGTGAAGGGATTTATTGAGGGGGTCGGAGTAGAGTTCTGTCTGGATGCGGAATGTGTGACGGAGAGCTGTGAGGAGGTCTTCTCTGGTGGCCCATCTATTACGGGTGGTGGTGGCGGGTGTGGGTGAGTGGATTTCTGAGCGGGAACCTAGGCGGGTGAGGAGGTGGTAGACCTCCTCTTCGAACGTATGCTGCGAGAGGTCGGGGCGAAAGAGTTGGTAGAGGTGGCGGACGCGGGGGCCGTTAAGGGTGGTGACCGCGCGGCCGTCGGGAGTGCAGAGTATGGTGGTGTCGTGGAGTGATGGGTGTGCGTGGATAGCGAATTTACCGGTAGGGAGCATGTCGAGGTCGGGGTTGATGGGGTCATGGTTGAATGTGATTAGGGGGTGTGACCACGGAGGGGGTCCGGGTTCTGGCAAAATGGGTGTGGTGGAGGGGACATAGCCGGAGTTAAATGCGGTGAGGGCGGTGGGGCCGGAGGGGGTCTCACTGATGGTGTCGTGGAGTTGTAGGCATGGGGCCCACTGCACTTCGTGGAGGTGGGTGAGGTCGTGTTGTTGGCCGCGAGCACACCACTCGCACTGCCATGTGGCGGGTCCCTGAGCTGGGCGGCATTGGGAGTGTATGGCAAAGTGCGGGCATGTGCAGCAGGTGGAGGAGGGTTCTGTGTGCAGTGGGTCATGACAGATGGAGCAGGCGGTGGGGGAGGGGGAGGGGAGGCATACCGATGTGGGAGTGGAGGAGATGAGGCGGAAGCCGTCGTCGAGTTGTAACTGAATGTCCCATTCCGTGAGGTGTTCCGGGGCCCATTCAACCATGTACTGCGTTTGGCCGTATTCTGTGTCCTTGTGTTTGGAAATGATGCGTGTTACGTCGCAGGGGGGGTAGTGGTGGTCTGAGGGGGTGAGGTATTCTGTGTCTAAGTGTGTGGTGGGTGCGGTGGGGGTGGGGTGAGTGGTGCGGGAGGTGTAGATGCCGGATGAGAGGGTGGGGGGTGAGCGGGGGAGGTGAGGGGAGAGGAGGGGAATCCATGAGGGGTGTATAGTGGTGGGGGGGGATGCTTGGTTGGTAGTGAGGCTTGTGATGGGGAGGCGGTTGTGGATAGTATCGAGGGGTTCAGTGAGGATTGCGGCGAGGAGGCGGATGGGAACTGAGAGTGGGGTGGTGGACCCCGTGAGTGTGGTGATGGATTTGCAT
>JAPMLY010000758.1:0-25000 GCA_026401115.1 Tetraselmis chui
ACAAGGTGTGCGAGGCTTGAACGATTGCGTCGCATACATCGTTTCATATCCGTCGCTAGTTCGGTAGTCGATGAATGTCAAGACGATTGTGCAGTGATAAAACTGGAACCGTTTGACCATTCTTTGCTCACATATTAGGGGGCCTTCGCGTCAATTTGCAATAACTTTGCAGTAATACGTCAGCATCGTCGCGACACGTAAGCGCGTACACCCTCGCGTACGACCAAATTGCGATAAACCTTTATTATTGCAATGTTGTCTCGAATTGCTATAAAGAAAGATATTGCAATAAAGATTGCGGTAAAGGTTCATCCGTCTTTTTCAATTTGCAATAATGCAAATTGCATCGCTACGGAAACGACGGTGCTACCACTTGGGCAATCGCCCATCCTGCCTCCACCACTGACAGAGCCTTTTCCCCCCTCCACACCCTCTGTATGGTCCCGCTATGTCAAACACCGCATGTCCATGGTACCGCATGTCCATATATCACCCGCCGAGTGCGTCCGAGGGCGCAATCGATGAAACCGAAAAGCGGGAAGTTTTCAAAGGCAATCCGTGTCTTGATGGTGTCCACATAGGTGGTCAACCGCGAAAGATCTAGTCCGCATACAACATCAGCCCCCCAGCGCTGCCGCATCCACCGCACCATCGTCACATATACTTTTGAAATGCGGTCCGGGTTCATCCTTAGCTTCCGTCCTAAAACGTGTAGGGCGCCCGCAATATCGAGACGTGCGAACAAAACGAGCAACCCATAGTCCGTGTGAACTTGGCGCCGCGATTCGGGTACAACATGATGGTCGGCACTTGTAGTGCTTCGATTATTTCGCCAAACTCTGCCGGCTGCATACGGTAAGTATCATGAAACAACCGCTCGCTAACACTTTCATTCTCGAGGTTCAGGTTTGTCTGGCTAGGGTGTGCTGGCGAGGCTCTCCACGCCCGCTGCCGTCGCCGGAGGTAGACTTCTCAAGTGGATCTACCGGGATTCCGAGTCAGCTGTAATGATTACATTCTGACGCATGCCAGCGCGCTACGTGGCACGCGGTCCGTTTAGTACAGAGTTTATTGCAAAATGCCGCGAAGGCTCTTATTTTTCCTTGCTTTTGCTTGGTGGTCTCCGCTGCCTTTTCTTGTAAAAACATGTATCTCGATTATTATTCTTTGCTCACATGGAATCCTCTTTAAGGCGGGAAGTAAAAGGAATAGACACATACAGAGGGCAGGTGACTCACGTGACTCACGTGACTCACGTTTCTATACGTTTCTGTACGGACTTTTCGATTGCCGCTGGTCGAGTCAGCACTCTACGGGTACCTGCAGATAGATCTTTATGTGTGGTATCGTATTGATGCTTCTTGAGGCGGTAGCTCTCTATAGATAATAGAGATGAAACCGCGAAATCAACGCGAACTGTACGAAATACCCCGTGTAGAGGAAACCGGACGTCCGTGTCCGGGGAGCTACATGTACCCGTACAATTGGAATATAATCTTTTCTTCCTCCTGATGACCGGACAACTCGACGCGATTTTGGAAATAAGAGAACTACTCATTCTCTTTCCACCGGACATGGCGAGAGATTATTCGCAAGAGATTGCATGTCCCGCATACATCCCGTAATGCCTCCCTCCGTGCCCCGAACTAGCAACGACCACCACTACCTCTGCCGCTACTACCACCGCGCCCCAATCTGCCATCCCTAGGCACTTTCCGCTCCCCCGTTTGACACGCGGCGTATGGTGCTGAGGCATTCTACGACTTTCGCCTCGCTCCTTAATTGCTGTTGAGCTTGCACCCGGACCCCCGGGGGGGGGGGGGGGACGGGGGGGGGGGGGGACCGATGAGGTGTGGAAGTCTTTTTTGGGCTGATGTCGCCATTTTATGCACGAAGTTACACAGCCCGGCTGGTCTATCGCGTTACTCTCGCACCCAAGACTCCCAGCCCCTGCCATTTGCACTTCTTGACCCCTCCTTCTACGTCATCGTTGCCCCAATGTTCCAAGGGTGACTTGTATCGTCTGTTTAAAACGCAAAGCGGTCATCGCTTATACAACGCCGTACGACGAACGTGCCTCTCTATCTCTCCTCTCACTCAGAAATTTTTCTCAGAGTCCGACACAAGCACCCACACACACGCACGCGCGAACGCAAACACACACGCACACACATACACAAACGCACACATACACACACACACACACACACACACACACACACACACACACACAATACTCACATACAAATCTAGCCTACACATGTGCACACAGCACACGCATTTGCATATAATTTAACAAGCCAGCACACACACACACACACACACACGCACACACACACACACACACACACACACACACACACACACACACACACACACACACACACACACACACACACACACACACACACACACACATCAGACAAAATGCGCGAACACAGGTAAAAGATAGTACACCTGCTCATCCTCACCGCAGCCATACGCACAATCATGTCCACATTCGCCACCTGCACATGCGCTTAATCTGCACATTGAACGCAGTAATCACAGGTTGTTTCCACGATATCCCCAACCACCCACACAGAGTTAAGACACACACACCCACACACACACCCACACCCCCCCCCCCCCCCCCCCCACACACACACACAAACACACCCCTTGCTACACCCACACACAACACTCACATGCAAATCCAGGCTTCGCATGTACACACGCGCGCTCATAGATTTATACGCACAACAAACTCATTTGCATACAATTAAACAAGCCAGCACACACACACACACACACACGGGCGCTCACACACACCTTCGGACAAGCGCAGACGAACAACTGAAGAGTGAAGCTGCAGCTTTTGTGAATAGAAAGCCAAAGAAGTGTTTTCGGGACAGTTTATTGAATCGAATACCGTTAAATTGGTGAGCTTTGTCTTCAAACTCATTTGTTTTGCCCCGACCGCTGATTGGAAGTCACAGCGTTCCAAATCCAGTGACTATTGGTTTGTACTCATTTTGCTAGGCACGCAAGAATTCCTTTGCGGCGTCGGTCGGGATACATTTTACTTTTTTCAATTTCATCTTCTTAATAGCTCGCGTCATTTAATTTGCAATGCCATGATGATAAGCAATTATATCATTTAAAACCATGGCCAAAGCAACAAGCATAGCACCATAATTTGCTTAAAAGTCCTTTATGATTCCATGCCTTGATGAGAAAGCATCTTATTGCCGAATGGTGTCAATATATATGCATAGCCTCAAATCAGGTGCTCCTTCCCACACGCTATACAACACTTAATTCCATTCATGGCGAGGCCGTTGTTTATACGCAGATGTATACGGAAACTCTACTACGTTGCGCGCACAAGAAAGATAATGATTACACAGGTTTTGTGACAAGTATTGCACGAAGTATTTACAAATGACTAGACGCACTAAAAGGGACCTTGGAGGCCTTGAGATGCTGCGATATATGACGAAATATGATGTATTGTGCATTTCTGGTTGCTACTTATTATGATCGTCCAAAATGCAGTTGCGTGTGCGTGTGTGTACGTGCGTGAAGGTGTGTGTGTGTGTGTGTGTGTGTGTGTGGGTGTGTGTGTGTGTGTGTGTGTGTGTGTGTGTTAGCTATGTGGGCGTGAGGGGGTATCGTGGAAACAACCGGTGATTCTTGCGTTCAATGTGTGCAGATTAAAAGCGCATGTGAAGGTGGAGAATGTGGACATGGTTGTGCGTATGGCCGCGGTGAGAATGTATCTTTTGTGTGTCTGAATGTGTATTTGTGCTTCTGTCTGTGTTCGCGCATTTTGTATGTATGTATGTATGTATGTGTTTCATTTGTGCAAACTGGCGAATGAGCGCGCTCGTGTGTTGCTTAGGGTAATTGTCATGACGACATTGCCACGTAATGAATACTACTCATTATTTTTACAAATGGCTTAGTAATCTAGTGACACCCATATTTACTCATTTTGTGGATCACAAAATCTTAATGCATGACATTTAGAAAACTCAGTGCTGCTGCTATGATTCTATGATTAATTTGTGTGCATTCGCCTGTTGTCTATGAGCGATTGTAGACAGCGAGCGGTGAAGGATGGCGATGCCTGCGTGAATTGGGATTTAACAAAGTCCATTGGACCGAGCCGCGACTGCCAATTTTGAGGAAGCTTGATACGCAGGATATAATTAATTTGCGGGGAACGATGAAATCGACATGGGCGGGGCTGCAGACAACACCTAAGTCATGGCAATATATTGGGCAGCAAGCAACCGATTCTTTTACACCAACGGCCCCTTTCTATGCTCTATTGCGCGGGTCGTGCACCGCCACCACATCCTCGCTGTGCATCACATACACCGAGTTGGGTGGCGGCCGTAACAAATTTACATCACCCCACTCGCATCAACCATTTCATCATCCAGGGATCCCCCACCTCCCATGCTTATCAGTCTTGCCATCTGTAAGCAGCAATCCCATGCGACCCTTGAGGGGAACTCCTCGCTCCGCACCCCCCGCGCGCGCAAGCGCGCCCTGCAGTGGGGTGATCGCGCAGCGCCTTGCGAACAATACCCGCACGGCTAAATCAGAATTACGGATCCATAAACAGCAGTACTGAAGAGTAGCAGGCGCGTAGCGGCTGCATATCGCGGTGGCCAGCAGTCAATCATATCAGGCATCAGTTATGGTATAGGCCGAGCAAAAAATGAACGTGCGCCAGCGTGCTTTGTAGCGACCGCCGCGAAAGTCTCCGATATCGACTTTTGAACATATGCGGGACAAATCGAGGTGTACCGACAACAGACGTCCTACCTCCGCTATTTTGCTGACAATGAAAGTCAGTGTGGAGATAGCGAAGTTAGTAGTAGCGGCATTAACGGACAGTTGGAGAGGCGGAGCGGTCCACAGTCAAAAAGTGAGAACAACGTCTTCGACTTTTGAAAAAAATAATTTCTGTGCACTACCGGCGCCAAGATCTCCCGCTCGGCCCGTCCGATATGTTTTTTCGCGCACAGATACTCCTAGATACAGCCTTACTTTTAGGAGTGGGACCTGTACTACGGCAGCGTTTGATGGCGAGGAGGGTACGGCCGGATCAGCGGTGGGAGGCAGGTGTTGGAGCTGGTGGTGGCCAGCCGAGAAGCAGCGCCAGGAAAGGGCGCTCGCTAGCTATCGACCAGCCCTGTGCCGGTCGAACCTTACCGAGAGGTGAGGCGAGACATGGCACAGGACGGTGGCTAGTCGCAAGCGGAGGAGCGGCTACAGGAGGCAGCGGCGATCCTCAGGATCAGCCGCTGCCGAAAAGCCCTGTACGGAGGGCTTTTTTGGACACTAAAATAATGCCCGTACCCGGCGTCACGCAAGTTGGGGAGCAGCACCAGGGTAGGGCGCTCACTAGCGCGCCGCTACGTCGTCCAGCGTCATCTCCCGGGGGGAGGAGTCAGCTGGGACGGCAAGGAGGACAGTCGCGACGGGAGGAGCGACACGATCTGGCGGCGACGACCCTTTGGGTCGGCGCCGCCGGAAAACCCGGCACGGAGGGTTTTGCTTAATTCCGGGCGCCCGCGGCCCGCCGGATCCGGCTATGGTGACCTGCCCCCCCCCCTCTTCGACACCCACTACCCCGACAGACCTTAATACTCCTAGGAGTCCTTGAGCGTGGGCCCGGGTGAGCGCGGAGGCCCCCGCTCAAGAACAGGTTGCTCGGTGGACGCGCGATCAGAGGGGGGAGGGTACGGCCACAGGCCGGAAAACCGACAGGTACCCGGGTACCAGACAGAGAAAAAGCCGGGGAAATGAGCGGGGAAAATTCAGGCGCGGAGGCATGAGCGCTAGTTTTTTCTATGTCTGTGCGTCTCGGTCCCCCCCACCTGTCCTCGAGGTGATGGGGGACCTCGACACGGAGGACCGCCGCGTCGGTGGACGCGGCAAGACCTTGGGGCGGGGTTTACGGGATGGAGCGGCGGGATCGACGAGCGACCGCGCGAGGAGGGGTTTTTTGCCAGCCTTTCCCCTCCTACCTTCGGCAAGACCGAAGTCACGCGGGAGCTAGATTAGGCTGGCCCGTCGTCCCTCCCGAACGCCGACCGGCCTAGGCCGGTCGACACCCCGGTTCGGCGGGAGCGGGCCGTGCATCGTGAAGGTCGAGCAGCAGTTTAGTTTTGCATTTCTAGACAAGTGGATTTATTTTTAGATCTGTTTTTTCTTGATTACAAAATTATTACGCTGTTACTGCTTAGGTGGGGGGACTGTGGCAATTACTGCGGTTGCTTACAGTTATATAACTCCCGAGGAACGTCGAGATACACATTGCAGATAGGTCTGCCGATAAGAAATGAACCTGGTCGGAGAGACCCGGGCCCAACTTGCTAATAAGTCATGTATGGCGAAGTAGAGTGGCCCGTGAGACGACACTCGGTCCAGTTTGCCGGGACATGTTGTGAACAATTTCAATTTCAATTTCAACCGCAGGGAATTGAAGTGTGCGAGGGATCTATCGGCAATCTCATCAATTACGTCCTCGTACGCACGCGAGCAGCAAGAAATGTACCTTGAACGTAATGTGGCTAGGAGAGTGTGTGAACAAGTTGTGCGAGGCCTGAACGATTGCGTCGCATACATCGTTTCATATCCGTCGCTAGTTCGGTAGTCAATGAATGTCAAAACGATTGTGCAGTGATAAAACTGAAACCGTTCGACCATTTTTTGCTCACATATTAGGGGGCCTTCGCGGCAATTTGCAATTAACTTTGCAGTAACACGTCAGCATCGTCGCGACACGTAAGCGCGTACACCCTCGCGTACGACCAAATTGCGATAAAACCTTTATTGCAATATGGTCTCAAATTGCAATAAAGAAAGAAATTGCAGTAAAGATTGTTGTAAAGGTTCATCCGTCTTTTTCAATTTGCAGTAAAGCAAATTGTATCGCTACGGACACGACGGTGCTACCACTTGGGCAATCGCCCATCCTGCCTCCACCACGGACAGAGCCATTTCCCCCCTCCACACCCTTTGTATGGTCCAGCTATGTCAGACACCGCATGTCCATGGTACCGCATGTCCATATATCACCCGCTGAGTGCGTCCGAGGGCGCAATCGATGAAACCGAAAAGCGGGAAGTTTTCGACGGCAGTCCGTGTCTTGAAGGTGTCCACATAGGTGGTCAACCGCGAAAGATCTAGTCCGCATACAACATCAGCCCCCCAGCGCTGCCGCATCCACCGCACCATCGTCACAGATATTTTTGAAATGCGGTCATGGTTCATCCTTAGCTTCCGTCCTAAAACATGTAAGGGCCCCGCATTATCGAGACGTGCGAATAAAACGAGCAACCCATAGTCCGTGTGAACTTGGCGCCGCGATTCGGGTACAACATGATGGTCGGCACTTGTAGCGCTTCGATTATTTCTCCAAACTCTGCCGGCTACATACGGTAAGTATCATGAAACAACCGCTCGCTAACACTTTCATTCTCGAGGTTCAGGTTTGTCTGGCTAGGGTGTGCTGGCGAGGCTCTTGACGCCCGCTGCCGTCGCCGGAGGTAAACTTCTCCTCAAGTGGATCTACCGGGATTCCGAGTCAGCTGTAATGATTACATGCTGACGCATGCCAGCGCGCTACGTGGCACGCGGTCCGTTTAGTACAGAGTTTATTGCAAAATGCCGCGAAGGCTCTTATTTTTTCTTGCTTTTGCTTGGTGGTCTCCGCTGCCTTTTCTTGTAAAAACTTGTATCTCGATTATTCTTTGCTCACATGGAATCCTCTTTAAGGCGGGAAGTAAAAGGAATAGACACGTACAGCAGGCACGTGACTCACGTGAAACACGTTTCTGTACGGATTTTCGATTGCCGCTGGTCGAGTCAGCACTCTACGGGTACCTGCAGATAGATCTTTATGTGTGGTATCGTATTGATGCTTCTT
This sequence comes from Tetraselmis chui, assembly GCA_026401115.1. Taxonomy (NCBI): domain Eukaryota; kingdom Viridiplantae; phylum Chlorophyta; class Chlorodendrophyceae; order Chlorodendrales; family Chlorodendraceae; genus Tetraselmis; species Tetraselmis chui. Next base: position 7,931 of record JAPMLY010000758.1, read on the forward strand.
GAGGCGGTAGCTACGGTATCTATAGATAATAGAGATGAAATCGCGAAATCAACGCGAACTGTACGAAATACCCCGTGCTAAGGAAACCGGACGTCCGTGTCCGGGGAGCTACATGTACCCGTACAATTGGAATATAATCTTTTTCTTCCTCCTGATGACCGGACAACTCGACGCGATTTTGGAAATTAGAGAACTGCTCATTCTCTTTCCACCGGACATGGCAAGAGATTATTCGCAAGAGATTGCATGTCCCGCATATATCCCGTAATGCCTCCCTCCATGCCCCGAACTAGCAACGTCCAGCACTACCTCTGCCGCTACTGCCATCGCGCCTCAATCTGCCATCCCTAGGCACTTTCCGCTCCCCCGTTTGACACGCGGCGTATGGTGCTGAGGCTTTCTACGACTTTCGCCTCGCTCCTTACTTGCGGTTGAGCTTGCACCGGGGGGGCGGGGGGGGGGGGGGGGGGGGGGGGGGGGGGTGACCGACGAGATGTGTAGGTCTTTTTGGGGCTTGTGTCGCCATTTTATTCACGAAGTTACACAGCCCGGCTGGTCTATCGCGTTACTCTCGCACCCAAGACTCCCTGCCCATGCCATTTGCACTCCCTGACCCCTCCTTCTACCTCTTCGTTGCCCCAATGTTCCAAGGGTGACTTGTATCGTCTGTTTAAAACGCAAAGCGGTCATCGCTTATACAACGCCGTACGACGAATGTGCCTCTCTATCTCTCCTCTCACTCAGAAAATTTTCACCGAGTCCGACACAAACACCCGCACACACACACGCACACAGACACACACACACACACACACACACACACACACGCACACACACACACACACACACCGACACACCCACGCACAACACTCACATACAAATCCAGCCTACACATTTGCACACAGCACACGCATTTGCATACAATTAAACAAGCCAGCATACACACACACACACACACACACACACACACACACACACACCATACAAAATGCGCGAACACAGGTAAAAGATTGTACACCTGCTCATCCTCACCGCAGCCATACGCTCAATCATGTCCACATTCGCCACCTGCACATGCGCTTAATCTGCACACAATGAACGCAGTAATCACCGGTTATTCCCACGATACCCCCAACCACCCACACAGAGTTAAGACACACACACACACACACACACACACACACACACACACACACACACACACACACACACACACACACACACACACACACACACACAAACACACCCCTTGCTACACCCACACATAACACTCACATGCAAATTTAGGCTTCGCATGTACACACACGCGCTCATATATTCATACACACAGCAAACTCATTTGCATACAATTCAACAAGCCAGCACACACCCACACACACACACACACGGGCGCTCACACACACCTTCGGACAAACGCAGACGAACAACTGGAGAGTGAAGCTGCAGCTTTTGTGAATAGAAAGCCAAAAAAATGTTTTCGGGACAGTTTATTGAATCGAATGCCGTTAAACTGGTGAGCTTTGTCTTCAAACTCATTTGTTTTGCTCCGACCGCTGATTCGAAGTCAGAGCGTTCCAAATCCAGTGACTATTGGTTCGCACTCATTTTGCTACGCACGCAATTATTCCTTCGCGGCGTCGGCCGGGATACATTTTACCCATTTTCATTTTATCTTCTTAATATCTCGCGTCATTCAATTTGCAATACCATGATGATAAGCAATTATATCATTTAAAACCATGGCCGAAGCAACAAGCACAGCACCATAATTTGCTTATCCGTCCTTTATGATTGCATGCCTTGATGAGAGACAGCATCTTATTGCCGAATGGTATCAATAAATATGCATAGCCTCAAATCAGGTGCTCCTTCCCATACGACGCAATGCATCACTTAATTGCATTCATTGCGAGGCCGTTGTTTATACGTAGATGTATCCGGAAACTCTACTACGTTACGCGCACAAGAAAGATAATGATTACACAGGTTTTGTGACAAGTATCGCACGAAGTATTTACAAATGACTAGACGCGCTAAAAGGGACCTTGGATGCCTTGAGATGCTGCGATATATGACGAAATATGATGTATTGTGCATTTCTCGTTGCTACTTATCATCGTCAAAAATGCAGTTGCGTGTGCGTGTGTGTACGTGCGTGTACGTGCGTGAAGGTGTGTGTGTGTGTGTGTGTGTGTGTGTGTGTGTGTGTGTGTGTGTGTGTGTGTGTGTGTGTGTGTGTGTGTGTGTGTTAGCTATGTGGGCGTGAGGGGGTATCGTGGAAACAACCGGTGATTCTTGCGTTCAATGTGTGTAGATTAAGCGCATGTGAAGGTGGAGAATGTGGACATGATTGTGCGTATGGCCGCGGTGAGGATGTGCAGGTGTCCTATCTTTTGTGTGTCTGAATGTGTATTTATGCTTCTGTCTCTGTCCGCGCATTTTGTATATATGTATGTACGTATGTATGTATGTTTGTATGTATGTATGTATGTATGTATGTATGTATGTGTTTCATTTGCGCAAAGTGGTGAATGAGGGTGCTCGTGTGTTGCTCAGGGTTATTGTCATGACGACAATGCCACGTAATGAATACTACTCACTATTTTTACAATAGGGCTTAGTAACCTAGTGACACCCATATTTACTCATTTTGTGGATCACAAAATCTTAATGCAGGACATTTAAAAAATTCAGTGCTGCTGCTATGATTCTATGATTAATGTGTCTGCATTCGCATGTTGTATATGATCGAATGTAGACAGCGAGCGGTGAAGATGGCGATGCCTGCGTGAATTCGGATTTAACAAAGTCCATTGGACCGAGCCGCGACGGCCAATTTTGGGGAGGCGGCAGGGAAATTTGATACGCAGAATATAATTAATTTGCGGGGAATGATGAAATCGGAAGGAGACGCTCAGTCACAACTGATACTCGTCATGGCGGCGGAGACATGTGCGGGGCTGCAGACATCACCTAAGTCATGACAAGATATTGGGCAGCAAGCAACCGATTCTTTTACACCAACGGCCCCTTTCTATGCTCTATTGCGCGGGTCGTGCACCGCCACCACAACATACACTGTGCATCACATACACCGAGTTGGGTGGCGGCCGTAACAAATTTACATCACCCCACTCGCATCAACCATTTTATCATCCGGGGATCCCCCACCTCCCATGCTTATCAGTCTTGCCTTTTGTAAGCAACAATCCCATGCGACCCGTGAGGGGAACTCCTCGCTCCGCACCCCCCGCGCGCGTAAGCGCGCGCCCTGCAGTGGGGTGATCGCGCAGCGCCTTGCGAACAATACCCGCACGGCTAAATCAAAACTACGGATCCGTAAACAGCAGTGCTGAAGAGTAGCAGGCGCGTAGCGGATGCATATCGGTGGCCAACAGTCAATAATATCAGGCATCAGTTATGGTATAGGCCGAGCAAAAAATGAACGTGCGCCAGCGTGCTTTGTAGCGGCCGCCGCGAAAGTCTCCGATATCGACTTTGTACCATATGCGGGACACATCGCGGTGTACTGACAACAGACGTCCTACCTCCGCTATTTTGCTGACAATGAAAGTCAGTGTGGAGATAGTACTAGCGGCATTGACGGACAGTTGGAGAGGCGGAGCGGGCCACCTTCTGCACCGTATGCTGGCGGTGCTGTATGGGACGAAGTAGCCGTATGCTGTGGCGTTGTATTGCAACCCAATCAAATAATGATTGAACATTGAACAAATGAAGTTGTATTACAATTTGCGGATGAAAGCGAAGACAAAATACCAATGAAATAACGATGTATTTGAGTGACATTAATTACACAACGAAAGGAGCGCGGTGATGGTGGAAGACACATGCCACAGTCAAAAAGTGAGAACAACGTCTTCGATACGCCGACACACACAAGGCGCCGGCTGTGGTTCGCTAGGCAACGCATTTGAAAAGAAAATTGCCAGCCCCCGCCATTCGACGATGATCATGGAAAAAGGCGCAATCATTATGTTGTAGGGATCGTTGCAGCTGCTGCGATTCGTAATTTGACATTCTGCCCATCGGCGTATTGCAATCCTGTAGATACTTGTGGTCCACGATGCACCGAGTACTGAACGCCACTACGTACGGTGGCGTACGCCGTTCTCGTGGTTTGCAGTCCTTTTTGGGAGGGCACCAAAATGGTAGTTTGGTCGCAGATGTTGTTAGAATATAATTCACAAGTTTGGGATTGTGCGGCTGCTTTGCAAATTTTTTGCCGAAGCGAATGTGGCACACAACGATATTCCTGCGTTCTCTAAAACGCGCGTGTTAAGCAAGACACCCACATCCGCGGGGAGACCGTCGTTGCCGTTGGGGAGTTGAACTAACATCGTGGGATCTGTGAGGACCTCGACGCCAACCCCAAGTGCGCCACGAACCTCGGAGATGATTTCCGCAAGGGCCGTCACTAACCAAGAGTGAGCGGTGTGGACCGAAGCATCTCCGCCGCAACGAGCCAAATGGTCCGCAAAAGCAGTGGCCCACGCATCATCCGACATGTCAACACCCGCCGACGAGAACGCATCCCGCATAGCTTGAACCGAGAGATGGCAAGAAGCACAAGCAGTGGGGGAGCGTAGAGAAGAGAGGATGCGAGATGAGGGTAGGCCGAAGATGCGACAGACCGCGACGCGGAAAACTGCGTCGTAGTGCTCAGGGAACTTTTCACGGAGCTCGCCCATGCGACCCGAAGTAGGCGGGTCCGAAGCCAAAAACGCAAGGGCGCCGTGGCCGAGACGAGATAGAAAACGCCTAGACTCCGGCCGAGCGCGGTTGGAAAACGTGGGAGCGAGCTTCGCGAAGCGAAACAAGTTGACACGCTCACTGATGTCGGCTTGTAGCTTTGGAAAGATGTCCGTGGCAAACGCAGAAAGAGGGACGAGCGAGGGTAGGCCATCAAGGGACTGGGCAATCTGCTCGTTGTTTGATCGGGCTTCGGCAACGCAGCCGGCGCGAGCCACCGTTGGACGTTTCGGGGGGAGCATCGCTAAGGCTGTGGTTATCAAAGGTTCAGACTCGGCGAGAGCGTGAGAACCGCACGCAGCGTCCAAGCGCGCCCACGACGAAGCGAGTTCTAACGACCACATGGGTTCGTTATCGCCGTCGTCTCCGTCCGGTGTACCATGCCTACGGGACACCGCTGTGGTCATAGCACTCGCTAACCGTCCATACATGGTCGGCTCCATTGGAACATCGTCTTGGGAATCCCCGCGCACGCGAGCGTCTTGTGTTGTAAGGAAACGAATAGCTGAGCCCACTGCCAAACCGGCCGCTCCGACATGGGCCGCATCCGCCAAGGCAGCCAAGTCCCCCACCCCCATGCCGCCGAAACGTATGGGAAGAGACATCTCGGAGCGAGTGTTGCTGGGTAGGCTAGATGCGGGAAGGCCCAATATCTCAGCCGCCACATCTAGGGTGGCATTGTCAGCGCGCTCGAGGAATGTTTCGACGGTGTCACCGTAGCCCTCACCCCTGCCAAGACCTCGGGGGACTGTACGGGCAAAGTGTCCGAAGCGGCGGTTGCAATGTTGATGGATACGAAGCGCAGTGTGAGTGTGCCGGTGAGCCGCTAGACCCCTTAGACGTTCGCCGTAGGCCTCATACTTACTTAAGGCCGTTTCGAACACGTCTCGAGCAAAATCGGATGTACCCATTGGCCCCCCCAATACTTTCGTCCCTTCCGTGGAGACATTTACTCCCCGCATGATGTGGCCGTCGGGTAAGTTATCGAAAGCATCACCGACACCCAAAGGGGAATACAAACAGTTTTTGCGGATGGTTACGGTGAGGCCAACGCTAGCATACGCCTCCGGCATAGCGTCGCCAATAGCCACGAGAGACGGAGGGGGTCCCAAGAAGTGAACATCGTCAGAATAACCGCAAAGAACGGATTCGTTCGGGGCAATCGCAGCCAATTGCTTGTATACCCTGGAGGCAACAATTGCGAAGAACATGGCCCCGAGAACGCAACCTTGATGGACTCCGCGGGTACTCGGAATGCGCATGGCCGGGCCGTGAGCATTTGATGAGTCGTAAACGTACAAGGTAGATGGACGGCCATACAACATAGTAGCGACGCGGAGCAACGGTCGAAGCGCGGGATTTGCGGGCAACTCCTCAAACAAGGGACGCCGCAGGAACTCGTTGAACGCGTTGGATGCGTCGCCTTGCATGTCCGCCCTGTCCGTTGAAGCGTCAAGCGCGGCTCGAACCATGAATTGTACGATCTCAACCCCGCCGCGAACGCCGACGCCAAATTGGTGCCGAGCAGCCAACCATTGAGACACTTCGTCACCAATTACGGCGAGAAGCGCGCGATTCGCGAAACGAACTAAAACGGAGCCAATTCCAATCGGGCGCAACGTCCCCTTTTTCAAATCAGTTTCCAAATCATGGTGTCGCTTTTGTAGTACCAAATCTGATAAAGTGGTGAGCTAACGGACATTGAAACATACGAATTTTGAACATCCAGAGAAATATTATTACAAGAAAAAGCAATGAACGAGGCCACCAAGCAAAAAGAAGAAGAGAGGAAAAAACCTAAGCCCGAGGAACATGAAGGCATGCCACCGCGTCAGCACTGCCCTCCTGAAAATCGGTGCTGCATATCGGTGGCCAGCAGTCAATAATATCCGGCATCAGTTATGGTATAGGCCGAGCAAAAAATGAACGTGCGCCAGCGTGCTTTGTAGCGGCCGCCGCGAAAGTCTCCGATATCGACTTTGTACCATATGCGGGACACATCGCGGTGTACTGACAACAGACGTCCTACCTCCGCTATTTTGCTGACAATGAAAGTCAGTGTGGAGATAGTACTAGCGGCATTGACGGACAGTTGGAGAGGCGGAGCGGGCCACCTTCTGCACCGTATGCTGGCGGTGCTGTATGGGACGAAGTAGCCGTATGCTGTGGCGTTGTATTGCAACCCAATCAAATAATGATTGAACATTGAACAAATGAAGTTGTATTACAATTTGCGGATGAAAGCGAAGACAAAATACCAATGAAATAACGATGTATTTGAGTGACATTAATTACACAACGAAAGGAGCGCGGTGATGGTGGAAGACACATGGCACGGTCAAAAAGTGAGAACAACGGCTTCGATACGCCGTCACACACAAGGCGCCGGCTGTGGTTCGCTAGGCAACGCATTTGGAAATAAAATTGCCAGCCCCCGCCATTCGACGATGATCATGGAAAAAGGCGCAATCATTATGTTGTAGGGATCGTTGCAGCTGCGCTTCTTAATTTGACGTTCTGCCCATCGGCGTGTTGCAGTCCTACGTAGTTGTGGTCCACGATGGACCGAGTATTGAACGCCGCTACGTACGGTGCGGCCATTCTCGTGGTTTGCAATCCTGTTTGGGAGAGCCCCAAATTGTTAGTTAGGTAGCAGATGTTGTTAGAATTCACAAGTTTGGGATTGTGTAGCTGCTTCGCAAATTTTTAGCCGAACCGAATGTGGCACACAGCGATATTCCGCCGGCTGTGGTTCGCTAGGCAACGCATTTGCAAAGAAAATTATGCATACCCCCGCCATTCGACGATGATCATGGAGAAAGGCGCAATCATTATGTTGGAGGTCTCGTTGCAGCTGCGCTTCTTAATTTGACGTTCTGCCCATCGGCGTGTTGCAATCCTACGTAGTTGTGGTCCACGACGGACCGAGTACTGATCGCCACTACGTACGGTGCGGCCATTCTCGTGGTTTGCAATCCTTCTTGGGAGAGCCCCAAAATGGTAGTTAGGTCGCAGATGTTGTTAAAATTAACGAGTTTGGGATTGTGTAGCTGCTTCGCAATTTTTTAGCCGAACCGAATGTGGCACACAGCGAGAGTGCGATATTCCTGCGTGCTCTAATACGTGCGTGTTAAGCATCAACGGGAACGCGCGAAAAACGCGATATTGCGTGCCCGCGCTCACTACTGTCAAGCACTCACACCACTCCGGCCCCTACACGCCACTGCGCGAGCGCTGGTAAGACCCTGCAGCTGAAACTCCCAGCGAAGCTAGCCAAGCCCCAAATCTTGCCTGGGTGGGAGTCGGTGCGTCAGTTAAGCAGCTCTCAGTATCATATTTAGCCAGTCGGTGCGATGGTCGCGTTTACTCGTCGGTTGCATACTCATATCACCCACCTCCTCGGGAAAGTTAGTCCCGCCCACTAACGTCTCTCATATTCCGTTGGACCAGCGCCTTCGTATTGTTTTGACAAAGAATCACCATTTGACATAAGTAGTTTTCGAATAGCGCCTCCGACGCGGAATAAGCGAAGTGCAGGGGTGAGCCATGTCGCGCTCTTGTATACGGTCACGGGCTGAATCGGACGCCCGCTCTTACCACAGTAACTGTCGGGGTTTAAGCCCTCCCACTACCTCCCATTTTTTTTGCTCGCACGACACAAAATCCCCCCCCCCCCCCCCCCCTTAATTTATATGTTAAAAAGCATTGACAGTGAATAAGCGAAGTGCAGGGGTGAGCCATGTCGCGCTTTTGTATACGGTCAAGGGCTGAATCGGATGCCCGCTCTTACCACATTCGCTGTCAGGTTTTAAAGCCTTCCCACTACAACCCATGTTTTTTGCTCGCACGACACACCAGTTATGGTATAAGTTTAACAACATCGAAAGTGAATACTCGAGGTTTCGGAACGGAGCTGGGAGGGGGTTCTATGTGTGGATTGGGCGAGGCAGTGGTTGGGAGGGTGGTGCCGGTATAGCGGGGAGCGCAAGGAGATGCATTTGGTCGGGCAAGTTCGCGATACCAATCGGGCCCACAGGAAAGAGGGCTACCTTCGAGCAGCGCGGGACATAGAAAAATAGTATGACAGGTCGGAGCACAGGTTACAGGAGGGGGACGGCTCTAGCTGGAGGGTGTTCCGGCGAGGGGGCGCGTGGACGTGATTGACACGCAATAAATAAATAGATGACAATGTTGTTGTGAAGGGGGGTGAGCTTTGGTGTATACCACCTCAATCAAACCTCAGGACCAACAACCTTTAGGTGTAACATGTATTTCGCGTCGTTGTCCTTGGTCCCATGTCACTTTGCAATGATGGTCGCCACATTTTTGTTGCATGTATAGTCGCACAACTCATGTTGCTGCTGTTATTGATGCTTATTGCTGACTCTGTTATTGTTGCTGCCGCTTGTTGATGTTGCTGTTGGCTTTGCTGCTGCAGCTGCTGCATGTTTGTGCTTTTGCTCCAACTTCTAACTATAGAATTATCGATGCTTGTGTTTGTGTAGCCGATGCAAGGCACACACACACACACACACACACACACACACACACACCTGCAGACACACACACACACACACACACACACACACCTGCAGACACACACACACCTGCAGACACACACACACACACACACACACACACACACACACCTGCAGACACACACACACACACACACACCTGCAGACACACACACACACACACACACACACACACACACACACACACCTGCAGACACACACACACACACACACCTGCAGACACACACACACACACACACACACACCTGCAGACACACACACACACACACACCTGCAGACACACACACACACACACCTGCAGACACACACACACACACACACACACACACACACACACACACACACACACACACATATACACACATATTCGCACGCACTGGTGGTATCATAGACATGCCGAAAAGGAAAGCATGCGTGTGGTTTGTAACGTTACTGCTCATGCTTCCCTTTGTGTAGCTTACATTGTTCTTTATTATTTTATGATTATACTTCAACATTTGTTCTGCTGCTTCTATACACACAGACGCGCACGCACGCACGCACACACACACACACACACACACACGCACACACACACACCTGCAGACACACACCCAAACCCACACCCACCCACACACCTGCAGACACACAAACACACACACAAACACACACACACACACAAGCACACGCACACGCACGAACATTCGCACAGGTATCATAGACACGCTTACAGGCAAAGTATGAATGTGGTTTGTGTCGTTGCTGCTACTGCTCCTACTTGTGTAGCTATCCTTGTTCTTAATGATTTCATGCTAATACTCAAACATTGTTATTTGCTGCTGCTGCTGTTGTTGCTGTTGTTTATGCTGCTGCTGCTGCTGCAAGTTCGTGCGCACCTGATATTGTTGCTGCTGCTTGCTCATGTGTCTTTTTTTTGGGCCGGTGCTACGGCTGCTGGTGGCGATGAATATACTAGTAAAGTTTTTTTGGCTGATTCTTGCTCTGCTGTTGCCATTGAAGAGTGATCTAGTTCGACGTGGTTGCGCCTCCCGCTATCGGGCTCTCGCAACAGCTGTTGGCTGCTGACCTAGCACGCAGACGCGCTCATGCATTGGCAACTGACGGTATCGAGTGCATTGTTCGTGTAGAAATAATGGTTACATGCAAATTGTTAAGCACAGCTAGTCGGCATCCTATTTCCCGACGGGTAACGCCGATGTTCGCCTGGAGCAGGATGCATGTATCCACTACTTCTATCCATCATCGCGCAGGAAAAGCCATTTTTCCTAAAATCTTAGAATGGTACAATTGGCGTTTTGGATGTACATGCTTCAGGAGTATAATCTCTGCTAGTATGCCCCCCCCCCCCCCCCCAATGCTAAAAAACTGCTATGCTAAATGCTCAGAAAAAACTGCTGAGCTGAATGCACAAAAACATGCCAAGGTAAATGCTAAGAAAAAAACTGCTGAGGTAAATGCTCATAAACATGTTGGGGTAAATGCAAAGAAAAACCTGGTAAGGTGAATGCTCAAAATCATGTCAAGGTAAACGCTAAGAAAAAACTGCTGAACTTAATGCTAATAAACATGTTAAGTTAAATGCTCAGAAAAACCGCTGAGCTGAATGCTCAACAACATGTAAAGGTAAATGCTAAGGAAAAACTGCTGAGCTGAATGCTCATAAACATGCGAAGGTAAATGCTAAGAAAAACATGTTAAGGTAAATGCTCAAAAGCATGTCAAGGTAAATGCTAAGGAAAACTGCTGACCTGAATGCTCAAAAACATGTTAAGTTAAATGCTCAGAAAAACTGCTGATGTGAATGCTTAAAAACAAGCTAAGGTAAATGCTAAGGAAAAACTGCAGAGGTGAATGCTTAAAAACAAGCTAAGGTAAATGCTAAGGAAAAACCTGCTTAGGTGAATGCTTAAAACATGTAAAGGTACATGCTCAGGAAAAACTGCTGAGCTGAATGCTCAAAAGCGTGTCAAGGTAAATGTTAAGAAAAAACTGCTGAGCTGAATGCTAATAATCATGTTTAGTTAAATGCTCAGAAAAAGTCATGAGGTGATTGCTCAAAAACATGTTAAGACAAATGCTAAGAAAGAACTGCTTAGGTGGACGCTCAAAACATGTTAAGGTAAGTGCTCAGGAAAAGCTGCTAAGGTGAATGCTCAAAAACATGTAAAGGTGAAGGCGATGGAGATTGTAGACATGATTGTGCGTATGGCCACGGTGAGGATGTGCGGGTGTACTAGGTTTTGTGCGTCTGAATGTGTATTCATGCTTCTGTCTGTGTTCACGCATTTTGTATGTATGAATGTATGTGTTTCATTTGCGCAAACTTGTGAATGAGCGCGCTCGTGTGTTGCTTATGGTTATTGTCATGACGACAATGCCACGTAATGACCTCACTCATTATTTTCATAGTAGCGCTTAGTAACCTAGTGACACGCATATTTAATCATTTTGCGGATCACAACATTTTACTGCAGGACATTTAACATTTTTTATTGCTGCTGCTACTAAGGATGTGTGATTTTATCTTATCTGTTGTGATTTATTTACTTATCTAATCTTATGTGATTGTAGGATTAATGAGTGTAGGGTTTTGTATGCATTCGCCTGTTGTGTATGGGAGAATGTAGACAGCGAAGCGCTATAAGCCGCGGTGAAGATGGCGATGCGTGCGCGAATCGGAATTTATTTAAGTCCGTTAGACCGCGCCGCGAGGCCAGTTTGGGGGAGGCGGCGGGGAATCGCAGATTCTTTGTAATTTGAAGGGAATGATGAAATCGGGAGGAGACGCTCAGTCACAACTGCTGCTCATCATGGCGGACACATGGGCGGGGCTGCAGCCATCACCTAGGTCATGATAAGATATTGGGCAACTCGCAACCGATCCTTTTACACCAACGACACATTCTAAACTCTTTTGCGCGGGTCGTGTACCGCCACCATATCATCACTGTGCATCACATACACCGAGTTGGATGGCGGCCGTAACAAATTTATGAAGTGCGATGATGGACAAAGAAGGCGCGCGGCCGTAGCCAAGACATCCCAGCGCTTTCTTTGTATGGGCACTCGGTCACGCCATATGGTTTGACACTACTACTAGGTCACTACGGTGATTTACAGTAGCACAGCCGGCGGCTATCGTTCTCGCCTTCAGAAGGACAGGTGCTGCCAAGTTGGATATTAATAAAATAAATGCTCATGGCTGGAAAACACGGGTAATTGTAGCCTTGATCACTTTTCACATAAACGGTCGCCCCTTCGTCCTCGCAGTCACCGTTGGGAAAGTCGCAGTCCAGCACTGCCTTTCGGGCTGCCAGAAATGTGTCTTCGCTGACAATCGTATGAAGCTCATCCACGCCACACGTCCAGCCCGTGGAGTACTTGTCACAAGCAGTATCCCAACTTTCGTCTAAGCCATCAAAACTCCACCCCTCCGTGGCCGTCTTGTCCGGGACACAGCAAGGGGTGGCGGTTGTTGTTGTTGTTGAAATAGCGGTCTTGGCAGCAGTGGTTGTCGCTGTGCCGGTGGTGGTGGTCTCAGCAAGGGTTGAATGGGTTGTGACCGCACTACTGGGGGTCGGGGACGGCGGCGTCACAGTTGTCAGTGGCGCGAACGGCGGCGCGCCACTGATCATGGGAAGAGGCGCAATTATTATGTTAGAGGGATCGTTGCAGCTGCGAATCATAATTTGTCATTCTGCCCGTGGGCGGGTTGCACTGTATGTTGTGGTCTACGACCGAGTGCTCAACGCCACTGCGTACGGTGGGCAATTCTCGTGGTTTGCAATCCTTTTTGGGAGAGCCCCAAAATGGTAGTTTGGTCGCATATGTTGTTAGAATTCACAAGCTTGGGATTGTGCGGCTGTTTGACATTTTTTTTGCCGAACCGAGTGTGACACACAGCGATATTCCGGCTTACTCTAATACGTGCGTGTTAATAAGCATCGACGGGAACGCGCGAAAAACGCGATATTGCGTACCTACTGTCAAGCACTCACACCACTCCGGCCCCTACACGCCATTGCGAGAGCGCGCGTAAGACCCTGCAGCTGAAACTCCCAGCGAAGCTAGCCAAGCCCCAAATCTTGCATGAGCGGGAGTCGGTGCGTCAGGTAAGCAGGTTTTAGTGTCATATTTAGGGCCGTCGCGATAGCGAGTCGGTGGGGTGCGCGCGTTTTCTCGTCGGTCGCACGCTCACCCACCTCCTCGGGAAAAGTTAGGCCGTCCACTACCGTCGCTCATATGACGTTGGACCAGCGCCTTCGTGTTATTTAGACTAGGGGCCGCCATTTCGAATAGCGCCTCCGACGCGGAATAAGCGAAGTGCAGGTGAGGGGTGAGCCATGTCGCGCTTGTGTATACGGTCACGGGCTGAATCTGACGCCCGCTCTTACCACAATCACTGTCGGGTTTTAAGCCCTCCCACTACCTCCCAATTTTTTGCTAGCACGACACGCAATTCCCCCCTCCCCAATTTATATGTTAAAAGCATTGACAGTAATTACTCGAGGTTTCGGAATATTTGTGGATTGGGCGAGCTAGTGGTCGGGAGGGCGTGCCGGTAGCGGGGAGCGCAAGGGGACGCATTTGGTCGGGCGAGTCCGCGATACCAATCGGGCCCACAGGAACGAGGGCTAACTTTTTCGAGGAGTGCGGGATATAGAAAAAATATTATGACAGGTTGGAGCTCATGTTGCAGGAGGGGGACGGCTCTAGCTGGAGGGTGTTCCGGCGGGGGGGCGCGTGGGCGTGATTTACATGCATTAAATAAATAGATAACAAGGTTGTTGTGAGGGGGGTGAGCTTTGGTGTATACCACCTCAATCAACCCCCAGGACCAACAACCTTTAGCTGTAACATGTATTTCGTGTCGTTCTCCCTGGTCCCATGTCCCTTTGCAACGATGGTCGCCACATTTGTGTTGCATGTACAGTCGCACAACTCATGTTGCTGCTGTTATTGATGCTTATTGCTGACTTTGCTGTTGTTGCTGCTGCTTGTTGATGTTGCTGCTGGCTTTGCTGTTGCGGCTGCTGCATGTTAGTGCTTTTGCTCCAACTTCTAACTCTAGAATTAACGATGCCTGTGTTTGTGAATTATCGATGCAAAATGCACACACACACACACACACACACACACACACACACACACACACACACACATACTCACATGCACACAAATATACACACAGATTCGCACGCACTGGTGATATCGTAGACATGCCGAAAGGGAAAGCATGCATGTGGTTTGTATCGTTGCTGCTCATGCTTTCACTTGTGTAGCTTACGTTGTTCTTTATTATTTTATGATTATGCTTCGACATCCGTTCTTGCTGCTGTTACTATACACACAGACGCGCACGCATACACACACTATTACACACACCCACACACACACCTGCAGACACACACACACCTACACACACACACCTGCAGACACACACACACACCCACACACACACACACACACGCACGCGCGCGCGCACACACACACACACACACACAAATTCGGACGTACTGGTGGTATCATAGGCCGAAAGGGAAAGCATGCGTGTGGTTTGAAACGTTGCTGCTCATGCTTCCGCTTGTGTAGCTTACATTGTTCTATATTATTTTATGATTATACTTCAACATTTGCTCTTGCTGCTGCTACTATACACACAGACGCGCACACACACACACACCTGCAGACACACACAGACGCACAAATACACATACTCATACACACACACACACACACACAAACACACACACACACACAAACACGCACACACACACACACACACACACACACACACACACACACACACACACACACACACACACACACACACACCTGCAGACACACGCACACACGCACACAAACATACACACACACACACACACACCTGCAGACACACGCACGCACACACACACACACACACACACACACACACACACACACACGCACACGCACACGCACGAGCATTCGCACAGGTATCATAGACACGCCGACAGGCAAGGTATGCATGTGGTTTGTGTCGTTGTTGCTACTGCTCCTACTTGTGTAGCTAGCGTTGTTCTTAAAGATTTCATGCTAATACTCAAACATTGTTATTTGTTGCTGCTGTTGTTGATGCTGTTTATGCTGCTGCTACTGCAATTTAGTGTGCACCTACTATTGTTGCTACCGTTTGCTCATGTGTCACCTTTATGGGCCGGTGCTACGGCTGCTGGTGGCGATGAATATACAAGTGAAGTTTTTTTTGCTGATTCTTGCGCTGCTGTTGCCATTAAAGAGTGATCTAGCTCGACGTGGTTGCGCCTCCCGCTATCGAGCTCTCGCAACAGCTGTTGGCTGCTGACCTAGCACGCAGACGCGCTCATGCACAGGCAACTGACGAGTGCATTGTTCGAGTAGAAACAATGGTTACATGCAAATTGCTAAGCACAGCTAGCCGGCAGCCTATTTCCCGACGGGTAACGCCGATGTTCGCCTGGAGGACGCCTGTATCCACTACTTCTATCCATCATCGCGCAGGAATCGGCATTTTCCCTAAAATCTTAAAATGGCACAATTGTCTTTTTGGATGTACATGCTTGAGGTGTATAATCTCTGCTAGTATGCCCAACCCCCCCCGAAAACCCCATGCAGTGCTTGTGAGGGGGTTGAATGTTCAAAAACGTCCTATGGTAAATGCTCAAAAATAACTGCCGAAACGAATGCACAAAAACATGCTTAGGTAAATGCTACAGAAAAACTGCTTAGATGAATGCTAAAAAACGTGTTAAGGTAAATGTTAAGGAAAAACTGCTGAGATGAATTCTAATAAACATGTTTAGTTCAATGCTAAGAAAAAACTGCTGAGGTGAATGCTAATAAACATGTTTAGGTAAATGTTAAGAAAAAGTCCCGAGGTGAATGCACACAAACATGTTCAGATAAATACTAAGATAAAAACTGCTGAGATGAATGCTCAAAAACATGCCAAGGTATATGCTAAGAAAAAAACTGCTGAGGTGAATGCTGAAAAACATGCCAAGGTAAATGCTACGAGAAACTGCTGAGATGAATGCTGAAAAACATGTTTAGGCAAATGTTAAGAAACATCTGCTGAGGTGAATGCTCAAAAACATGTTTAGGTAAATGCTAAGAAAAAGTCCCGAGGTGAATGCACACAAACATGTTCAGATAAATACTAAGATAAAAACTGCTGAGATGAATGCTCAAAAACATGCCAAGGTATATGCTAAGAAAAAAACTGCTGAGGTGAATGCTGAAAAACATGCCAAGGTAAATGCTACGAGAAACTGCTGAGCTGAATGCTAAAAAAATATGCTAAGGTTAATGCTACGAAAAAAAACTGCTGAGGTGAATGCTGAAAAACATGCAAAGTTATATGCTAAGAAAAAAACTCATAGACATGCCAAGGTATATGCTCAGAAAATACTGCTGAGGTGAATGTTCAAAAACATGTTTTGGTAAATACTAAGAATAAAACTGCTGAGGTGATTGGTCAAAAGCAGGGTAAGGTAAATACTAAGGAAAAAAACTGCTGAGGTGAATGCTCTTAAGCATGCTAAGGTAAATGCTTAGGAAAAATGCTGAGCTGAATGCTCAAAAATATATGCTAAGGTAAATGCTAAGAAAAAATTTCGAGGGAAATGCTAAGAAAAACCTGGTAAGGTGAATTCTCAAACACATGCCAAGATAAATGCTCAAAAAAACCTGAAACTTGAATGCTCAAAAACATGTTTGGGTAAATGCTAAGAAAAAACTGCTG
>JAPMLY010000758.1:30000-35000 GCA_026401115.1 Tetraselmis chui
CTGTTTGCACATATAGACACACACACGCACAGATGCGCAGACACAGATGCGCACGCACTGGTATCATAGACATGCCAAAAGGGAAAGTATGCATGTGGTTTGTATCGCTGCTGCTCATGCTTCCACTTGTGTAGCTTACATTGTTCTTTATCATTTATGATTATACTTCGACATTTGTTCTTGCTGCTGCTTCTATACACACAGACGCGCACGCACACACACACACACACACACACACACCTGCAGACACACACACACACACACACCCACACACCCCCCCCCCCCCCCCCCCCCCCCCACACACACACACACATGCACACACAGATGCGCACGCACTGGTATCATAGACACGCCGACAGGGAAAGCATGGGTGTGGTTTGTATCGCTGCCGCTCATGCTTGCGCTAGTGTAGCTATCATCGTTCTTTATTATTCTATGGTTATACTTAAACATCTGTTTTTGCCGCTCCTATTGTTGCTGTTGTTAATGCACACAGAGATACACACACATACACACACACGCTTACACAAAGAGAGGCACGGACACAGAGACTTATACACACAAATGCACATACTCATATACACACACACACGCACACACGCGCGCGCACACACACACATACACACACAAGCACTTCCGTCTATGTTAGGGCATTTTGTATGTATATGTTTCATTTGCGCAAACTGGAGAATGAGCGCGCTCGTGTGTTGCTTATGGTTATTGTCATGACGACAGTGCCACGTTATGAATACTGGTCATTATTTTCACAGTAGCGCTTAGTAACCTAGTGACATGCTTATTAAATCATCTTGCGCATAAATCATTTTTACCACAGGACATTTAACAGAACCCAGTGCTGCTGCTATGATTCCAGGACTAATGTGTGTGCATTCGCCTGTTGTTGTGTATGAGCGAGTGTAGACAGCCAAGCGCCATAAACCGCGGCGAAGATGCCGATGCCTGCGTGAATTGGAATTTAACGAAGTCCATTGGACCGAGCCGCGAGGCCAGTGTGGGGGAGGGGCGGCAGGGAAATAGGAAACGCAGATTTTTTGTAATTTTCGGGGAATGATGAAATGGGAAGGAGACTGCTCGTCATGGCGGATACTTGGCGTGGGCGGGGCTGCGGCCATCACCCAGATCATGCCGGGATACTATTGGGCAGCAAGCAACCGATTCTTTTACACCAACGGCCCCCTTCGATACCCTATTGCGCGGGTCGTGCGCCGCCACCATATCATCACTGTGCATCACATACACACGAATGGGTTGGGTGGCGGCCGTAACAAATTTACTTTTCTTTTTTCTTTTAAGTGCGATGATGGACAAGGAAGGCGCTCGTCCGTAACCATAACATCCCAGCCCTTTCTTAGTTCGATCACGCCATATAGTTTGACACTACCACCAGGTCACGACGATGACTTGCAGTAGCACAGCCGGCGTGCGATAATACCTGCAGAAGGACAGGTGCTAACAGGTTGGGTAGGAATATACTAATAATCAATATCGAAAAAGCTGGAAAATACAGGTAATTGTTACCTGACTCAGTAACATCTCTTTCGTCATCGCAGTCACCGTCGGGAAAGTCGCAGTCGTCTAGGACCGCGTTTCGGGCTGCCAGAAATGGTTCTTTGCTGACAATCGCATGAAGCTCGTCCACGTCACACGTCCAACCCGGGGAATAGTTGGCACAAACAGCATCGCAACTTTCGTTTTGGCCACCAAAAACCCACCCCTCCCTGGCCGTCGTGTCCACAGCCATACACATACACATTGCCTCTTATTGTTGGACAGTGTTTTTTGTAAACAATATGGAAGTGACACTGTGTTGGGTGGTGAACGTGTAATTAAAGAGTGCGTCCCTTGAAACGCTGCACTGCCAGTCAAGCTGACGAACACACTAACAGTCCCTAAGATGTGGCGAGCCTGTGCGTTGGTATCGAGTATGATAGTATGATAATACTCGATAGTGGTAACAATTGATGTTTGTATTGTCACTCAGTTTGATTGTTTTCAAAACGACTGAGGGAATGAGTATTACATATTGCGTTAAAACGCTACAACAACAGCCTATGAACGCATTATATTTAGAGAACGACTGCCCATTTCAGGGTAAAACACGGTGCAAAGTAAAAGACTTATCTGATTTAACAAACTCCACACAAAAGATGCGAGGTGCTCCGATTGCCTCTTATCGTTGGGCAATGTCATTTGCAAAAACAATGTGGAAGTGGCACTGTGTTGGGTGGTCAATAGTGAATGCGTGAGGTATTGGTTTCTGTGCGATTTTAAGAATTAAATATGCACACTCTCATATTAGGAAGAGCTCAATAAGATGTCGTTGCGTATCAACGGTATTAGAACATTGTTATGAGCAGTGTACACTCTTCCCATAAAGTCCGTTACTAGTGGCACGCATTTAATTACGCGCCACGCACAGCCGCGATGGCCATGCAATTCGATTGGGGGGTAGAGTAATGACTTTCGAACAACACACCACGGCGCGTTGCTCACTGACGTGAGCACCTCTATCGGCACGCTCCGATTATTGTGGGCACACACGTTGGATTTGCGGCCGAAATTTTGCAGGCCGAAATTTGTGGATGTGCATGTTATGCACGCCTCTATGCGTGGCTCGGTGCACGTAGTGTCGCGATAAGCCGGGAGACAACTCGAAATTGGGCTTTCAGCATGTTTGCACAATTGCACGAGTATTCGCCGAGAGTGTTGCGCCCGGCCGCCTATACAGAGCGGCAATACCGGGAATTGCATATCGTGTGCACTAGGTTTTCTTGCCAAGTGCCCGAAAGTACTGGCAAGGAGCACGGGCTAGGGACCTATTGTGCTTGAGGGACGGTTGACTTGGAGTGTAAGCACCCTAGCGCGCGGATCGCTGGCCTTTCAAGCTTTCGCACCGCCGGGCGTGAAATATGGCGGGGAGCTTTCAAAGTACCCTAGCACGGGCCTTAGTTTGGCATGCGGCAAATGGCACGGCACCATGCCAACATGGGGCATGAAATGGGTGACGCCGTGAATAGACAAAATATAGAGCGCTGATTGTTGAGCGTATTGGCGGAGCGGGTGTGCGGGTACCACCTGTCCAAGGGTTGCTAGCCCCGCGCGAATGTGGCAGATTTTGAAACCCTAAAAACTTTAGTTGGTTGTACGAGGGGCTGGATGGCATCGGACGGCAGATTTGACGCGAAAACCGGCCGGTCGACGTAAATTACAGTTGAATTCTCATGTTGTCTTGGGGGAAGGGCTTCCATTTGCAACTTGGTTTGCTCGAATCGGACACCGTACGGCAAAGTTAGGCTTTTTTAAGCCTCCCAAGCTGTGGGTTTCCGGCCCCTATCCCACCCACGTCAAGCATCTTAACGGCACATGCCATCACACCCACGTGCTCCCATGTTTGCGGACAGCATGCTGGGACCATAAAAATCGCGTGTTGTGTCGCCGATTTCGGGAATTTTCACGAGCCAAAGTGTGGAAAATCCGAATTCCGGGGCGCCCGAATCAGGGTATGCCCCGAAATCGGGGTTGACCCCCAAACCCTAATACGTGAGTTCGTAGCCGTGACGGGCCCCATTTGTGCCCCGCTTCCCCTTTTACTTCACCGTCAACACAAGTTTCGGTCCGCCTTTTCAAGTAAATAGCTAAAGTACAGTTAAACCCTAGAAACCCTACATGATAAACACCCGCCCTACGCGAAAGGCCCTATTTCACTAGTGACGGACTTTATGGGAAGAGTGTGGGCGATTTCTTAACCACCTCGAAATCCCTAGTATTGGCCGGGGATAAAGCAACGATGATATGGGCGTCCACGTGTGAGTAGAGAATTTCGGTTGGAGGTGGGATGTCGCCCAATTGCGCACACCAAGCTGGACCTCAACCGCGTTGCGGCTCCAAAACTAGTATGGGGCCTACACCAACCACTCACGCGTGGCGACTGCAACTTGTGTGGGACTTCAAACACGTGGGAAATTTCACCAAAGTAGCCCGGCAGCACGGTACAAGCGCGTCGGTGGTTCGCAAATGGGTGCGTACTTACGAGGGCACGGGGGACGTTTTGGACAAAGCTCGCTCGGGGAGGCCTGCGCGGGGATTGGCAAGTCCACCGGTGCGAGGGGTTCTCAAGGCGTGCATTCGCGACGGGAAGACATGCACCGCCATTGTCAGCGACTTAAAGGCTGGCATGGGGCTGTCCGTGGGCAGGGAGACCGTGCGCAAGTTTGTGAAAGCGAATCTAGCTCGGTGCCTTCGCCCGAAAAAGAAGCCCAACCTTACAGCAACAGCCAAACTCAAGCGCGTCCATTTTTGCAAGCAGTGGGTCGACAAGAGCTGGGCAAGCGTGGCTGTTTCGGACTCTAAGATATTCTGGCTATGCCCCAAAGGCGTGGGCGACAAGCGGTGGGTTTTGTTTGAGGATGACCCCCCTACCGTGCCAGCATATCGAAGATGAACAAAAGTGCATGCCTACGCCGCGGTAACTAAATGGGGCAAGACCGACTTGTTCGTCACAACGGGCACCACGGGATTCAAGAGCGAGAGCAAGGGTGTGACTGCCAAGGTCTATGTGCAATTGCTGGAAGAGAATCTCATCCCGGCATGCCGACAACTAATGGAATGCAGACCCATGCCGCTGCGAGACCAACCTTGGGTATTTCAACAAGATAACGCACCCGCTCACACAGCTAAAAGTACCCAAGCGTGGCTACACAGCCAGTCGGATTTCGCAGTAATTGATCGGCCGCCGACCAGCCCGGTTCTGTCGTGGATAGAAAACGTTTGGGGCATCGTGGCAAAGCAATTGCAAGCGAGGACGGATCTGACTGCTAGAAACTTCCCGGACGCGGTTTTCGAAGAGTGGGAAAAATTGCCACAGTCGGCCATGCGAGCACTGTACAAGTCGATTCGGCGCAAGCTGAAAGCTTGCCTTGCTGAGAAAGGCGGGAGCACAAAATATTGACCGGTGCTAAGCCGTTGCGTGGAGACTTTCA
>JAPMLY010000758.1:42500-45000 GCA_026401115.1 Tetraselmis chui
AGTAAAGTTTCCGCACAATTACATATGAAAAACAACGGCTGCGCCATGAATGGAATAAAGGGATGCATTGCGTATGGGAAGTAGCACCTGATTTGATCACAGCACCATATCTATTGATGCCATTCGGCAATAAGATACTACCCTCTTTCATCAAGGCATGGAATTATAAAGCACGGATAAGCAAGTTATGGTGCTTTGCTTGTTGCTCCGGTCATGGTTTAAAATGACAGAATTGCTTATTATCATCATGGCATTGCAAATTAACAACGCAATGATAAATGTATCGGGCACCTTGTTTAATACGGTAATAACATTGGTTATTGGGTACCTTGACTATGTGCAGTATTCAAAGCACGAGCAGCTTGCAATTGGGCTTCAACATACAATAGAGAGCAAGTTGTGCGCAAATCAAACGCAATGCTCATTGTGAGAGCCATCCTTCCCATGAATGCAACGAGTCGAATACGTAAATGATATGCTCGCTCTCCAAAACTCATGCCCTCTCAGTCACCCGTATTGGCATTTCAATCATCGAACTATACTCGGCTCCAAATTGAGCAATACCACCATCACCCATACCGAATTACTATTGTTATCCATCCCGCGGCGAAACATATAAAACTTCATTGGCTGTGGGCAGCCATGCATGACTGACGCGAGATATTAAGAAGACGATATTAAAATGAGTAAAATGTATCCCAACCAACGCCGCAAAGGAATTATTGCGTGCGTAGCAAAATGAGTACAAACCAATATTCACTGGATTTGGAACGCTGTGACTTCGAATCAGCGGTCGGAGCAAACAAAATGGGTTTGAAGACAAAGCTCACCAGTTTAACGGCATTCGATTCAATAAACTGTTCCGAAATCCTTTTTTTGTAAAGCAAGATTATGAAATGTTTGCGTATACGCGTAGTTCCTGTGTATTCGCGAAAGCTGCAGCTTCACTCTCCAGTTGTTCGTTTGCGTTTGTCAGAATGTGTGGTTGTGCGCGTGTGTGTGTGTGTGTGTGTGAGTGTGTGTGTATGTGTGCTAGCTTGTGTAATTGTATGCAAATGCGTGTGCTGTGTGTATGAATGTATGCGAGTTTGTGTGTGTACATGTTTAGGCTAGATTTGTATGCGAGAGTTTTGTGTGTTTGTGTGTCAAAATGTGTGTGTGTGTGTGTGTGTGTGTGTGTGTGTGTGTGTGTGTGTGTGTGTGTTTGTGTGTCTTAGCTATGCTTGGGTGGGGGGGTATTGTGGGAATGACCGGTTATTCTTGCCTTCAATGTGTGCAGATTAAAAGCGCATTTGAAGGTGGAGAATGTGGACATGATTGTGCGTATGGCCGCGGTGAGGATGTGCAGGTGTACTATCTTTATTTGTGTGTCTAAATGTGTATTCATGCTTCTGTCTGTAACGGCGCATTTTGTATGTATGTGTTTCATTTGCGCAAACTGGCGAATGAGGGCGCTCGTGTGTTGCTTAGGGTTATTGTCATGACGACAATGCCATGTAATGAATACTACTCATGATTTTCACACTAGGGCTTAGTAACCTAGTGACATGCTTATTTAATAAGTTCGTGGATCACAAAATTTTAATGCAGGACATTTAATAGATTTATTGCTGCTGCTATGATGATAAGATTAATGTGTGTGCATTCGCCTGTTGTGTATGAGGTAATGTAGACAGCGAGCGGTGAAGATGCCGATGCGTGTGCGGACTGGAATTTAATAAAATTCACTAGTCCGAGCCACGAGCCTAGCTTTGGGAGGTGGGGGGGAATCGTATACGCAGATTTTTTGGATTTGCAGGGATTGATGAAATCGGAAGGAGACGCTCAGTCACAACTGTTGCTCGTCGTGCCAGGATTTGAGCAGCAAGCAACCGATTCTTTTACACCAGCGGCCCCTTGTATGCTCTATTGCGCGGGTCGTGCACCGCCACCACATCATCACTGTGCATCACATTCACAGAATTTGGTGGCGGTGACCTTCACAAAGTTAGAGAGTGGGATAATGAACAAGGAAGGCGCGCGGCCGTAGTCATAACATCCCAGCCCTTTCTTAGTATGGGCATTCGGCCCCGCCATATTATTTGACACTGCTACCAGGTCACTATGGTGCTTTGCAGTAGCACAGCCGGCGTGTTACTGACGCGGGGGAAAAACTACAAGTGCTATCAGAACCCCCGTTAGACACAAAATAATCATTAGACTCCGCTGGAAAATATAATGCAGTGTTGTAATGAACAGTCGCCTCTTCGTTCTCGCAATCACCGTTGGGAAAGTCGCAGTTCAGGACTGCTTTTCGGGCTGCCCAGAGTGCATCTTTGGTGAGAATCGTATCAAGCTGGTCCACGTCACATGTCCAGCCCGTGAAATTTTTGTCACAAGCAGTATCGCAACTTTCGCCTGTGCCACCAAAAACCCACCCCTCCGTGGCCGTCGTGGCCGGGACACAGCAGGGGGTGGCGGTTGTTGTTGCTGCGACGGTGGTGGTGGTCTCAGCAGGGGT
>JAPMLY010000758.1:52500-105000 GCA_026401115.1 Tetraselmis chui
ATGAAATAATAAAATGCATTAAAAATCAGCATGAGACAATATGAGCGCAAAGTACAGACAACAAGCATCGACGGCTTTTGCACAGGTACGACAGCAGTACCGACATGTTTTTATTATTATTATACCGCCGTGGACGCCAGATCCAAAAATGTCTCCGTAACACCCTTTGTCCCGACACACACACACACACACACACACACGCACGCACACACACACACATAGCAACTGTCATTGCCATACAGTACAGAAACGTACTGACACGTCGGAGTTATTAGTAATAAGTTATTCGCGAAGTGATACGAGCTACAGGTCCAGGCGGACAATATACTGTTACCTCAGATATGGGACGCCGGCGGTAACGCGGAGAAATTACCCCGCGGTAACACCGGCGATCGGTAACGACAACATTTATACCCGTCACAGGGGGGCCAATCATCCGAGAAAATTGATGAAATTACGTGATTTTAGTATATTAATAGAACTTGAACTTGGACACATGCTCTGCTACGTTTTGCGTAAGTACGGGTACCAGTAATGATTATCTGATCCATCATCAGTACTTGTACCTGTAGCAGAAAATAGCTATTGTGAGATTCCTGTATCTCTCCGGTCCCCAAAGTGGACCACCTAATGTACTAGAATGGTCTTGGCGCGTTCCCCACGCCAATCTTGTAACAAATTCTTTTATTCTATTCATTTCTTGTCACCGGCAGCCTCCCGCTCGGTCCCCGGCAGCCTCCCGCTCGGTCCCCCGGCAGCCTCCTGCTCGGCCCGGCACTTCGGCTGCTCGGCAATCCCGGCTGCGCTACCGCAACGCCCCATCCCAGCCAATTCTGTAATAAATTTATCTATTCCTTCTTGTCCCCGGTAGCCTCCCGCTCGGTCCCCCGGCAGCCTACCGCTCGGTCCCTTCGCCAATTTTGTAATAAATTTATCTATTCCTTTCTTGTCCCCGGCAGCCTCCCGCTCGGTCCCCGGCAGCCTCCCGCTCGGTACCCGGCAGCCTACCGCTCGGTCCCCGGCAGCCTCCCGCTCGGTCCCCCGGCAGCCTCCCGCTCGGCCCGGCACTTCGGCTGCTCGGCAATCCCGGCTGCGCTACCGCAACGCCCCATCCCGGTCGCCTGCCATCCCGGCTCACCGGCTGCCGCTACGCCCCGTCCCCGCTACGTTGCCGCAACGCACTCCCGGTCGACAACCATCCCGGCGCTGCGGCATCTCGGGCCGGACGTGCTGTTGCGCGCCGGGCACATGCACCTTGCGGGGACCTGCCACTGCACCTCGGGCCGGGCGCGCTCTCGTGCGCCGGGAACCTGCACCTTGCGAGTGTGGCGGTTAGCCTCCTCAAGCTAAACGCTAGCACAAATCAGTTCTAATCTGTCTAGTTTTGTCGTTGCAAGATGGCAAAATGATGTTGTCGAGAGACGATGGTGAAAGATGTTTCACTGTTGTACTTAAGTAGTATTGAAATTGAAATTGAAATTGTTTACAACATGTACCGTATGCGCCGGTTTTTCACCAAAAGCCGGATGCGTCGGCTGCTGTCTCTGGGCCCTCCCAACTATGCCATACAGGGAACTTACAAGTCATGGCTAGACCGTTAACCACCTAAATCCAACCTCTCCAATGGGGGTTGGGGGTTTTACTCCCCCCCGGGGAGGTGTGCAAGAAGAGGCGAGGGCTGCGTGCATTTAGGGTCGTGCGTAGGGGCAATGTGCGGAGGCGCGGCGGGAGGTCGTGCGGGACTTGATGCGGTATATGAGTAGGAGGTGATGCAGCCATTGGACAGTATGCGTGTGGAGTTGTGCAAGGATGCGAGACGTGTCGAGGCGTGCTTTGGAGACGAGTTTATCAGGAGGGTCGGTGCGGGCGGAGGTGCGTGAGAGGGGTACGTTAGGAGTAGGGTGGGTGAGCAGCGCATGGTGGGGTTGTGAGTGAGTAGGCGGGTGTTGTGGACTCCCCACATGAATTCTTGTTTGTGAGGGTTGAGTGCTTTTTGTGGTAAGAGAAATCGGCGCCGTCCGTCGCGGCGCGGGCGAGGAGGGCTCCGTGTTTGGTTGTTTGCGAGAGGGGTGTGTGTGTGTGTTTGGTGTTGTAGGTGTGTGCGTCAGCTTTGAGGTTGGTGTATCTGTAGGGTATAGGGTCTCCTAGGGTTTGTGGAATGAGGGTGTATGGCCAGGTCTTGTGGCCTATCGTGACCTCTGAACCTGTGGTGTATGTAGTGTCGGGTGGGTGACCATCCGCGACTAGGTTGGCGAGGGTGTCTGCGAGGTCGTTGCCTAGGGAGTGGTTGTGCGCTTTTATTTTGCCGAGGTGTGTACGGATGCCTGCGTCGCAGCGGGTTTTAAGGGTGTGTGTGATGGATAAGAGGGTGTCGCGGTGAATGTTGTGTCTGTAGGCGGAAGGGCAGATTAAGTATCCTTGTATGAGGCGGAGGGAGCACGCACTGTCTGTGAGGAGGTGGGTGTGGCCAAGTTGGAGGCCTATATCTATGCCAGCTAATTCAGCGCGATTTATTGTGTGTGAGGGAGGGGTAGAGGTCACCATGATTTTGATTTTGGTGTCCGAGGCGGGGTGGGTAGCTGCTGCTCCAAGGGGGGACGAGCCTCCTTTTTTCGAGCCGTCTGTGTATAGAAAGTCTTGCCAGTTCCAAGCGAAGGTACCGCTGGTTGGGGGGTATGTTAGGTGCAGGCGTTCCGGGAGGGGGTACGTGAGTGGGTGGGTAGGGTTTGGGGGGAGGTGGTACATACCTGCTGAGTGGTGTGACGAGTACAGTCCTGCAACAGTACATTGCAGGACATTGTACAGGTACTCGTTACGGATTCCAATTCGTGCTTTTCCACAGGACGGACGTATACTCGTGGGTACGTCGCTACTGCAATATTGTAATGGTGCTGATGCTACAGTACGACCAGTACCTCCCGGTACGTACAGATATGCATAATTAATCTAACTAGCCAGATGACGCGCCAGAACGAGCTCTCTAATGCAGAAGGAGCCGCGTCGTGAAACCCAATGCTAGGCAGGCCGCGTCTCGAGGCAGATGACGACGGTTGAACAGCACTAACGCCTGACACGTAAGCATAGCTTGCAGGCGTAACCAGTCTGGGCTGAAACCTATTTAAGCCCAGTGCAGTAGAGGGAGGTGACAGAACCTTTTAACAATTCCTTTGTTCATTTACAACATCTACTGCCCAAGTACAGCAGTGAAACATCTTTCATCAATTACCTCTCGACAACATCATTCTGCAATCTTACGACACAGAGCTAGACAGACTAGACAGACTAGAACAGATTTGTGCTAGCGTTTAGCTTTCAGAGGCTAACCGCCACACTGGTTTCGGAGCTCTTTGGTCGACGCACGCTTTCGTTCGCTTCTTGAACTGCTCGACGTTGTTTGATTGAGTTGAGATGGCTTCTCTTGGACCTGGTCATTACGTGGTGTTGGTAATTCACGTTGGAGGAACTAAACGGTCGGATTTGAAGTTGGTGTTTCAGCGTGAGCCTCGTACTGGTAGAACTTGGTTCCCTGCTGGCTCTGTCTTACCCAACGAAGAGCCTGTCGACGCTGCTATTCGCGAATTACACGAGGAGACCGGTCTTGTTTTGACACCGGATGATTTGACGCTGTTAAGTGGTGAACCTGTGAACGTTACGCTACCTCAAGGACGACAGCTTGTTTCCGTGTACTCTGCGTCTATTCCTGTCCTGTTTGCTACGAGCAACTTACGTACACCTGCTCAGGTCGAGCAGGTTGTTTTGGAACAGTCGACAGTTAATCCGGATGGCACTTATGTCGTCCCGGAAACCATCAACACTGACGGTCTAACACTAACGCCTGACACACTGGGTTACTTCGTGCTGAGAAGCACAAGAGTGATTTACTTCACTTTGGTTACGTGACTCAATGGGAATCTTTCTATCGAGCGATGACACAACATGTTCCAGTCATGCATGAAGACACGTCTATCCCGAGACAGTTCCACATGTACCCCCGGTTTACAACGATCGACTCTGGTTCTGTCTGGCTGCTGATTCTTGGACACATTAACCGACTGACTGGAGTGGGACCTACAGACTTACGAGTGGGAAAGCCGATGCCTACCCACAACTTGGCAGGACTATCAGTGACTCTTACGGAGACTCAGCGTAAGGCTGCCATTACTTCACCATACCAGAATGGTCAAGACCCACCTGTACTGGAGGATTGGCTCGAAGCTCAGCCTCAGCGTTTTGTAATGCTTGGGATTGAAGCTGACTCGTACAATGCAGTGTTCTGGGTTACTTCACAGTTTTCTGGACTCCTTGGTGGATGGTGGTTGAACCGGAAAAATCGTCCTCCAATTCCATCTACGTACAACGAGCTTGTTACGGAGATACGCAAGTCTACGTTTCTTCCGAACATTCAGGATGACGCAATTAAAGCTTTGCTAAGTTTTACACAGAGCAACACGATGAGTTACGCGCTTTTTACTAAGAAGTACAACGACTACTTACGTCGTTCTCGTCAAGACCTGACAGCGGAGGTACAGTGTGTACGCTTCATTACTGGTCTTGCAAACGTGGACCTCCAGAGACTGGCTAGATCACACCGAGCGCGACTAGGTTACCAGATTACGCTCGCGGAGCTACAAAACTTTCTGAATGACATCGTAACAGACTCGCCGGAATTAGGCACTGCAAGGTCTGCTGCTGGACCATCTACCCAGATCCTCTCGCAAGCGCAACCTTGAAGACCCTTTTGAGGAAGCCTCTAACGTCTGGAAACGTAACAAGGGTGGCCGAGGACGAGGCCGTGGACGTGGACGTGGAGGTGGTAACAATGGTGGTCGTGGTGGCAACAATGGTGGACGTGGTCAACCATCCGGTCGCGAAGATTTTAATTCAATCGCAAATGCAATGACAGCTGAGGAGCGTAAGCGACACATGGACGAAGGACTTTGCTTCAAGTGCCACAAGAAGGGACACCGTTTGTTCCAATGCCCGGAGTTCAAAGGCAAGGCACCAATGCAACCTAAGAAGCAATGATGGTGGCAAGGCTGTTCTACAAATGAACTGGAGCAGCCGGCTACATCTACTGTTCATTCTGAGACACTGTTAGCGACAGAGGTCGTCGATAAACCTTCGGCATCTCCATCGACTACAGTTGCGACACCTGTAACGCAAGTAGCAGGTCGTCGTCGTCAGACTAAGCAGAGACAGAGTCGTAAACCTGTAACCAGACGTTCAGTTGATTGGAAACTGGTTGACTCAGTCTTTGACCCTCTGCATGCACGATTCAACTTCACGTTGGAAGGATGTGCTGATGATGAAGGTCTTAACTCGCACGGTGACTTACCTCACTGTTCGC
Source organism: Tetraselmis chui (assembly GCA_026401115.1). Lineage (NCBI taxonomy): Eukaryota > Viridiplantae > Chlorophyta > Chlorodendrophyceae > Chlorodendrales > Chlorodendraceae > Tetraselmis > Tetraselmis chui. The sequence continues at coordinate 57,848 of JAPMLY010000758.1, forward strand.
CGAGTGACTCGATTCTAGACAGAGACTTGACAGGAGAGAGGGTGTTCATCAACCCACCCTGGGAGTTAGCTGAGCAGATTGCGCAGCATTTTGAGGATTGTCGTCGAACATCTCCGACATCTACGATGGCTGTATTTGTACTACCGAAGTGGGCGAAATTTACTCAGGTGACTAAGCACTGGAAACTCTATCAAGAATTCCCAGCAAGGACACAGCTTTTTACACGTCAGTCACTGGAGAATCCAGCGCAACAGGAGGTGGTTGCTCCAGCCCCTTGGCCTGTACAGCTGTGGTTAGTCGACGCAGATTGTGCGTTTAACGACTCACCAGAACCTACAGCACCTGATCAACCCGACTCGGTACCTGTACCAACAGACGACTCGGAACAGTCCATCGCTACGCTGCGACAATTTTCTTCGACAGCTACAGCCCTACTGACTGACCTCACGGAAGCTCGCCCGTTAATTCGAACTGAGCTGACTGTGAAAACTCCTGATGGCGGACACCACATTTCTGGATTAGTGGACTGTGCTGCGACACTTGATTTTGTGTCAGAGGACTTTGTACGACGCTTTGCTTTACAGACTCGGAAGTCTGCCAGTAAAACCCCAGTTCGACTCGCTAATGGACAACGAGTGACTTCTACGACAGTCTGCGACGTCACTTTTGAGCTGGCTCGACACGAGTTTCACCGGACTTTTTATGTCTTACGTGATTTACGCACAGCTGATTTAATCCTGGGTTTACCATGGCTTGATGACGAACAGGCCTCTTTACAATTTGGTACAACCAGAATTTTTACACTAATGGACGGCACAGCTGTGGAGACTACACTCGAGGAACGACGCCCTGAGTGTCTACTTCTGTCATCTACGAAAGTTCAGAAGCTCATGCGCAAGACGCGCCGCAGCAGAGGACGTCATGCTGATTTTTACGTCATTGAACTTACGTCAGTCGCTGAACAAACGACAGACTTTCACACTGGAGAGGAACTAACAGCAGAACAACGTGATAACTTCCGGTCTTTACTCTTTGATGACTTCCCGGAGTTACTGCGACCTGTCGACTCTCCACCTGTAAGCCGACAGTGGGATCATCCCATTGAAACAATTGGCCCGATGCGACGTCAACGTCTGAACAGATTGTCACCCGCAGAGCGCGCTGAGCTTAATCGACAGCTTAAAGACGCAGTGGAAGCTGGGTTGATACGCCCCAGCTACAGTGAATTCGGCTCGCCAATTCTTTTTGTGCGGAAAGCTGATGGCTCGCTACGACTGTGCATTGACTACCGCGGTCTTAACGAGGTTACGCGTAAAGATGCTTACCCGCTACCGCGTGTGGACGACACACTGGACGAACTTAAGGACGCGAACTTTTACACACACCTCGACCTCGCTTCTGGATTCTGGCAAGTTCGAGTGCGTGATCAGGACGTTCACAAGACGGCTTTTCAGACCCCTGATGGCTTAATGGAATGGGTCGCCATGCCGTTTGGGCTGTGTAATGCACCAGCTACATTTCAGAGGATGATGAACGACATACTTCGCGACTTTTTACATAAGTTCGTGACAGTCTACCTGGATGACGTCTGTATTTACAGTCGAACTCTAGAAGAGCACCTGGAGCACCTGCGTCTAGTGCTACAGCGATTCAAGGAGGAAGGGCTGAAATTGCGCCTTAAGAAATGCTTCTTCGGATTGCAAGAAATGGAGTATCTGGGCTACACTGTGTCAGCCGGAAAAATTTCGGTTTCCACAAAGAAAGTCGAGGCCGTTGCAGACTGGCCAGTGCCCAAGACGCAGAAGGAGGTTCGCAGTTTCGTACAGTTCTGCAACTTCTATGCGAGATTCATACACCATTTTAGCGACCTTACGGCTCCATTGACGGACTTACTGCGGAAGTCCCAGCCACAGAAGGTTACGCTGACGCCTGCCTGTTTGGAAGCCTTCGAGACTCTCAAGTTACGGCTCATTTCCGCGCCATGCCTGATCCTTCCGGAGGTCGGCTCGGACGCGACGTTCACCGTAGCTACAGATGCTTCAACAGTGGGGATTGCAGCAGTCCTGTTGCAAGACCAAGGAGGCGGTCTTCAACCAGTCTCTTACTGGGCGCGTAAGCTGAATCCAGCTGAGCGTGGTAACACTTACTCTGCGTACGACTTAGAAGCTTTGGCCGTATGCGAAGCTGTCAAGCATTGGAGGTGCTATCTTGAAGGCTGTTCTAAGTTCCTTGTCGTAACAGACCACGACACACTGCGGCACCTGCTCAGGCAACCGAACAACAGGCTGAACAAGCGGCAAGCAAGATACCTGCGGGATTTGCAACCGTTTGTGGGCTCGATGACACTTGCATATCGCAAGGGAGCTCTGAACGAAGCTGACCCGTTAAGCCGGCGACCAGACTTCGTACCTCAGGCCACAGTACCCTTATTTTGGGATGGCGAGGTTCCGTCAGATCGAGAATTACGACGGAAGTCCCAGCTGCTGTTTGAAGACGCACAGTTAAATTCACTGACTGTTGACGCGTTGCAGCTGAGCCCTGAGTTCGCTGATCTCATTCGCGAGGGGTTCTCACGAGATTCGTTTTATGGGGACGATGGTGAGTGGACAAGAGACAGCCGGATAGAAGCCAGAGACGGGTACTTTTGGCGTCTCAATCGCCTCTGTATTCCACAGAACTCTGAGCTCCGACTGAGATTGATCGCAGAGCTGCACGAAAGTTCGTCAGCCGGTCACAGAGGAGTTGCTAGCACTCTTGCTAAAGCACTCGACAGATTCTGGTGGAAACGAATCCGCCAAGATGTGAAAGATTTTTGTGAACGCTGCGTCGTGTGCCGACGAGCGAAGATTCGACCTCAGATGGCCGCGACTCTTTACCCGCTACCTGTTCCACCCAGACCGTGGCACACAGTTGGTCTTGACTACCTGACACACTTGCCTGAGAGCAACGGCTTTAACAGTGTGCTGATTGTAGTAGACCATCTAACTCGAATGGCCCATTTTCTGCCATGCACAGAGTCGATTACTGCCGAAGAAACTGCAACTTTGTTTTTACAGGGAGTCTACCGTTTACATGGACTGCCCCGTGTGCTGATCAGTGACCGCGACCCGAAATTTGTCAGCGCCTTCTGGCAGACATTGTGGAGACGCCTTGGAACGCGACTAAACATGTCTACCAGCCGACACCCAGAAACAGACGGACTGACAGAGCGCGTGAACAGCACGTTTCAGCAGCTTCTTCGTTGCTTCTGTTGCTATGATGGCTCCAACTGGTCGACACTTTTACCGCAAGTGGAGTTTGCGTACAACGCTTCGCGTGCACTTGGAATTGAGCACACGCCGTTCGAGGCTAACTTTGGTTTTTCTCCTGAGGAGCCTCCTGACCTGCTCTTCAGCATGCGACCATCGATTCCTTTTTCGCAAGACGCAACAGAACGGTTGAGATTGTTACAGGAAGTACACAGCCTGGTACGCTCAGTGTTACAGCTACACAAAGACGAGATGCAAGCGCGCACAGAACCATCTACAGCGCCACACTTCGCTAAGGGAGACAAGGTTTCAGTCGTCACAGCAAATCTTTTTCTGCGAGGACAGCCGAACAGGAAACTCAGAGACAGACAGCTTGGCCCTTTTTCAGTGGAGGAGCAGATTGGGAAACACAGTTACAGATTGAAACTACCAGCGACAGTACGCTTACATCCTGTGTTCCACGTTAACAACTTAAGACCCTGCTCTACCGCTCTGCTACGGCCAGCTGTCCCGGTGACTGTCCCTGAAGGAGACGACGAGGAGTTTGACGTCTCACACATCTCTGCTGTGTGCATCAAGTCTCTACCTGGGCGACGAGGCAAATATTTGCTCTTCATGACACACTTCAGTGATGACGACATTCCACCTGTCTGGCACCGTTTGAACGAGGTGCATCGAACAGTTGCGTTACAAGAATTCTTGGAGACGCCCCAATGGCGCAAGTTCGCCAAGACTCAGGCGTACATTGATTTTATGCACGCTCATCCAGCGCGCATTCCTGAGTCCCAGTAATTGCTTCAGTAAAGGAGCCAAGAACCACGGAGGTCTGCCTCGCGGCGGCCTCATTGATCTGTCAAGAGGGGGAGGGTACGAGTGTGACGAGTACAGTCCTGCAACAGTACATTGCAGGACATTGTACAGGTACTCGTTACGGATTCCAATTCGTGCTTTTCCACAGGACGGACGTATACTCGTGGGTACGTCGCTACTGCAATATTGTAATGGTGCTGATGCTACAGTACGACCAGTACCTCCCGGTACGTACAGATATGCATAATTAATCTAACTAGCCAGATGACGCGCCAGAACGAGCTCTCTAATGCAGAAGGAGCCGCGTCGTGAAACCCAATGCTAGGCAGGCCGCGTCTCGAGGCAGATGACGACGGTTGAACAGCACTAACGCCTGACACGTAAGCATAGCTTGCAGGCGTAACCAGTCTGGGCTGAAACCTATTTAAGCCCAGTGCAGTAGAGGGAGGTGACAGAACCTTTTAACAATTCCTTTGTTCATTTACAACATCTACTGCCCAAGTACAGCAGTGAAACATCTTTCATCAATTACCTCTCGACAACATCATTCTGCAATCTTACGACACAGAGCTAGACAGACTAGACAGACTAGAACAGATTTGTGCTAGCGTTTAGCTTTCAGAGGCTAACCGCCACAGTGGGGTGAGTAGGTGTCAAAGAGGTGTGGAGGTGGGGGGGTGATGATGGGGTTGGGGAGGTGGGTGTCGAAGATAGATTCGAGAGTGTTGTGAAGTGCGGTCAGGGCTGTGGGTGATGGGAGGGTGGAGAGAGCGAGGGGGTTGGCGACGAGGTAAATGTCAACCATCCATCGTGTGCCGAATGGGGTAGGGGTGGGGTTCCCTCTGCGGCGCGAGGCGGAACACGTCGGTAGCCGACATCGCGCGAGAGTCAAAATCCCCCCGCGAGGGAAAAATGCATTAAAAATCATGAGACAACATGAGCGCAAAGTACAAACAACAAGCATCGACGGCTTTTGCACAGGTACGACAGCAGTACAGACATGGTTTTTTATTATCATTAAGGATTATACCAGTACCAGCTCCAAAAATGTCTCCGTCTTTCCCAGCACACACGTACACACAATTGTTATCGCTATACAGTACCGAAACGTACTGACACGTCGGAATTATTATTAATGATTTATTCGCGAAGTGATACGAGCTATAGGTCCAGGCAGATAATATATTGTTACCTCAGATATGGGACGCCGGCGGTAATGCGGAGAAATTACCCCGCGGTAACACCGGCTATCGGTAACGACAACATTTATACCCCGTCACAGGGGGGCCAATCATCCGAGAAAAATAAAATTACGCGATTTTAGTATATTAATATAACTTGGACAGCTCCTCTGTTACGCGTTGCGCAAGTACCTGTACGGGTACCAATAAAGATTATTCTTATATTGGTAAAATATTGGGGTTTAACGGTTAGTAAACGTACCATGTTGAGTCCGCCTAAGGCAACGCGCGGAGACAAAGCGTCACAAGCGCAGTAAATTGTCCGCGGCGGACGCCCACCTGCTTTACCTATAAAGCAGCTCCTCTAGCTGGTAGGAGCCACCTTCTGCCTTTGCGCTCGCCCATTCGGCTCGCGCAACAGGCATCGTAGCTCTCGTAGCTGCGCAAGGTGACAGCTTACCCTCGACCCCGTCTACCACGGCCGAGACTCTTTACCCTGCTCGAATATACGATGGCTACAGACAGACAAGTCGACGACGAAATTCGCGACGCGCCGGAATTTGTTACATCAATAGAATTCAAAGAACATGAGCAACGCTTACTCGCTAACGCGGCCGCTTCAGAGGAGCGACTAAATGGCCGTTTTCAGTAAGCCTTTACCGAACTAACGGCTACGCTTAGCTCGACCATCATCACTCAACTAGCAGCAGCAAAGCAAGTCAGCACACAGCTAGCCAGTCCCGTCGGCGTAAACGACACGCCGAAGGGTGGAATTGCGGAGCACGACGCCCGCAGCGCCCAGCTGCCGACCGAGCTACCCTCGATCGACCCCACCGTGCGACCCCTGGCCCCAGCCCCAGCGACGACGGTAACCCCAGCAGCCCTGCCAGATGAGGACTACCACATCGACACAGAGCTATGGGGACCCTACATTGCCCCCGGCCTCGAGCTACCCCCCCGACATCTCAACAGCCCACAAATCTGGAAGCTCACCTGTGACACCTACCGCCACCTCTCCGCCCGCCGGCACAACGCCACGCTCGAAGAATACCGCGCCACGGCCTGTCACGCCGCCTACGCCGCCTGCGCTAACACGGCGAGCTTATCAGCTCTGGAAGACATTCAAAATTATCCCAAGGACTCACCGGAATTCGCGGCGGCGGTCGTCACCCTGCGTCAAAGCAACCACACCCACAGCGCGCTCGAGGAGGCCGCCCGTGTGCGGATATCCCACATCCGACACACCAAGGGCGGAGGGGAGACGAGCGATTCGGACCGCGTTTTCGCGGAACTCGCCTGCGAGCGGTTCCTCAAGCCGCGACCGGACGTTGCCTCCTCCGAGTACGACAACCTACGCCGAGCGTTCATTGACAAAACCCTCGAGTGTTCACTACTCGCTAGCGCCAAAGCCGCCGCAGGAGCTACCTTCGCGCGCAAGACTCCCGACCGACCCCCCCCCGACCGGCCTACACCGACACCGAACCCCCGACCCCAACCCAAGCCCAAGCCACCACCGAGAGACAACGCCGACCCCAAAGACACGAAGACCAAGAACCCGGACAAGAACGCCTGACGGTGTGACCCGCCGCGCCACGTCCTGCAACGACCGTTCCAACTTCATGCGACACCGCGTGCGGAACAGAGCGTCCGAGTGGAAGCGATTAGGCGCGAGCGAACAAGTTCTAGGTTGGATTCGTCACGGGGTTCGCATACCTTTCATCGGCGGCCGGCGACCCCCACCTTTCAACAGCGGCACCTCCATGCTGAACGCAACAAAACAGCAGCTCGACTTCATGGACTCCGAGCTTCCCCGATTCCTGCAGTCAGGCGCCTGGGAGCGTGCGGAACAGAGCGTCCGAGTGGAAGCGATTAGGCGCGAGCGAACAAGTTCTAGGTTGGATTCGTCACGGGGTTCGCATACCTTTCATCGGCGGCCGGCGACCCCCACCTTTCAACAGCGGCACCTCCATGCTCAACGCAACAAAACAGCAGCTCGACTTCATGGACTCCGAGCTTCCCCGATTCCTGCAGTCAGGCGCCTAGGAGCCAGGCCAGCGCAACAGATGGGTTTCCAGAATGTTTTTAGTCCCAAAACCGGGCGAAAACAAATGGCGACTAATTATCGACTTACGCCCCCTGAACAAGTACATCAAGGACCACAAGCTAACTTTCGAGACACTCAAGCACCTCAAGAATGTGACGCGGGCCGGCGACTGGATGGTGTCTTTCGACCTAGCGGACGGCTACTACACCCTGGGCATACGGGAAGAGGACAGAGACTTCTTCACGGTAAATTATCGCGGAACACTGTACAGACTCGCCGGGCTTCCGATGGGCTGGAAATGCAGCAGTTACTATTTTTGCCGGCTTACCGAAGTTTTTATCCGGCACTTACGCGAACCACTGCTCAACCCCACCGTACACAACCCCCGTCTAGCTACGCAACAACAGCCCACACGACCTACACCGTCCCGTCGCTATCTGCGCAACTCTCGATGGCGGGGTGTCCGATTACTCCCATACATGGACGACTTCCTATTTTTTGCCGACAGGAGAGACGCAGCGTTACAACTTCGAGACCGCGTCGCGTGCCTACTCGACCGCCTCGGGCTAGGACGCAACCCCAAGAAAGGCCACTGGGAGCCGACGCAAATCTGCGAACACCTCGGCCTCCAAATCGACACCACAACCTCTACGTTCCGAGCCCCTGCTTCGAAACTACAGGCCATCGCTACCTTAGCCCGGACCCTCCTACAACGCTCTACGCGCGACGCACGATGGCTCCCTGCCCGGCAGCTCGCGGTGCTCGCCGGAAAAGCACAGTACCTGTACCTCGCCATTCCAGCAGCCCGATTCTACCTCCGCGAACTACACGACGTCCTCGCTACGCGCACGGGATGGGGAGGCCGGGTGCAACTCACCTACCAGTTGCGACGAGACCTCCAATGGTGGACGCAAGTCCCCTCCGCCAACAACGGCCGCTCCATATTCTCCCCCATCGAGACCGCCTACCTGCACTGCGACAGCTCAGGTTACGGCTGGGGAGCTGTATTAAACGAACAGTTGGAAGCCCGAGGTTTCTGGGCAGCGACAAACCAGCAGCAGCACATCAACTGGAAGGAATTAAAGGCCGTGCGACTCGCCGTCCTTTCGTTCTTGCCCCTCCTGCGCGGCCGCAAAGTCCTCCTGCACGAGGACAACCAAGCAGTGGTGGCAGTCCTCAGTCACCTAACTTCGAGGTCCCCGGCTATGATGGACGAACTGCGCAAACTGTGGGAACTCATCGACACCAACGACATCAGCATCCGCGCGCGATATATTCGCTCCGCAGCCAACGTCTGGGCCGACAGACTGAGCCGCGAAACCGACCGGGACGACTGGCAACTCAACCCCCGCATCTTCACTTACCTGAATTCCCTGTGGGGCCCCCACTCCATCGACAGGTTTGCCACGCAGGGCAATACGCGCGTCGGACCGCCCGGCTGGAGCGTCACGGCTTTCCACGTACCGCCCCGGCTTGGCTCTACGGAACACGTGGTACACTCCACCCAACACCGACCACCCGGACGTCCTCGACAAGACCGCGGCACGACCGGACATCCGCGGACAACGACTACCAAGCCGCACCCGTAAAATACCGACTCGTCGAACCTGCGGCCCACGCACCGTGGCACGCCTCGATGCGCAACCATGTCGGCACACTCGTCGGCACGGACGACTTGGGCGACCTCGTGCTCGACCTTCTCACCGGCTCCCTCGCCCCCACCACCTACAACAACTATGGCACCGGTATGCGCCGTTTTACTGTTTTCTGCAACGAGGAAGGAATCACACCCCTCGAGGCGACCGCGGCCGACATGCTTCGATTTACAGCTTGGCTCGCCCGATCCGGAACCATCGCAGCCAACAGCCTCCAACCCTACTTCTCAGCCATTAACAAGTTCTTTCGCGACCACCTGAAGGAGCCAGTGGCGCTGGGACCCCTTCTCACGGACGCACGTCGGGGGCTCGCCATGCAGCAGCAGCCCATCACCGCCCCCGACATTCGCATACCGCTCCCAGCCCCCATCGTACAACAGATGCTACTCTTCGCCCATCGACACTACCGCGCGCTCACCTGGCAGCGAGACAACCCTGTACATATCAAGACGTTCCGCGCGATGCTCGCAGTCTGCACCAACTACTGCTATTTTTGCCGCGCAGAAACCGGCGTACGTTGCCACATGGACGACATCGCGGTCGACCGAACGGGCGGTAACATACTGTTATTTGTACGAAAAGCAAAGGGAGACCAGCGTAGGACCGCGGCCGAAAAACCGCTCCTGCAACTCCCTGTTACTGCAGTACCGCTACTCGCGGACCTCCTGGAGGCCTTCACAGCACATTTACCGGTATTGTACAATGGACATTTTAATATCGTACACGCGTTTTTTCAGACGCGAGAATCGCGTCAAAACACGCCGCCAACGCACCTGTACCATTCGCTCATAGCCATTGTTGCTTACGCGTTCCTAACACTGTCGATACGGCGCCATTCACGCTGAAACTCCGAACAAGTGTTGCTAAGACCACAACTTTATCAAATACGGAAGCTGAAGGTGTGCGGTTGCATATTCTCCTTACGCGGATAGGTCGCCACGGCAGGTATGCACTGCCGGCACATGCAACCACTCACTAGCCCGCTCACTCGCCCCCGCCGTAAAGTAACCGCCGACACCAACATCCCCGATGCCCGCCGGATTTTTTGCGAAATGACATGCTAGAGACCAAACAGAGGCAACCATGTGGGGATTTTTTGAGTTTTGTTGTATCGACGAAGTATCACGACGAAGTCTGAGTCTATCTTTGGTGTGTATTTTGCAGGAGAGTGCCATGGCGGCTAAGAAACGGCGAATACGCACCATGGACGGCGAGTGTTTGGACTGCCTCGCGGAAGAGTTCGACGAAAAGTACCGTTCCGAACCAGCCCGATACCGAGATAGCGCATGCACGATATGCCTAGGCCCGCTATTGACTCCTATGGCGGTCGTGGAGCGCGAGACGTGGGAGACTTTGTTTCATGCAGCAACATTCGATGAGCTCGGCCGGGACTTCAAAATATCCAACGCGTCCAAGGTTGTGAAGTTGGTCGGCTTCCCTCCCGACCTGCTGAGTAGTTGGATGAAGGACATAGCCACGACAACGAGGACGGGGAAGTCAGCATGTCATTTTTGGGACCGCGAGTTTCGCTCCGTGCAGTTTTGTGACCGCGGGAGCTGCAAGAAGTCGGGAGTCGGCTGCATGGTTCGCGGGTGGGTTTTTCATACTTGGTACGCGATGGAGCAATTGGCTGGGATGCATCTAACGCGACAAGCAGGCGCGGACGTCGCGTCAGGGAACATCCGGAGGAGGAATAGCACGCTGAAGATAATTGTCCCACCTGGCACGGTGACGGAGACGCTGAGAAAACAGCCTAACGGTATCGTTACGTCGGAGGTTACCTTCAAGTTCAGCACTGCCAAGGTTGTGGTCACGGTAGATCCTCCAAGCACCTGCCGACCCAAGCTATCAGCCTCTCATCCTCTTTCGACGGGGGCCGAGGACGCCGATTTATCAAGGTACCCCCACCTCCCCCCATGGGACTGCAATCAGCGCGAGTATGCGCAGTTCAAATTTATGCAGTCTGTTAGGGACGAGCCGGAGATTTACAGCAGCAAACTTCAGCTGCCTGATTTTGAGCACCTGCAGCAACGGGCAGCGAGCTGGACGTTTCCTGAGCCCACCTTGCGCCCACCGTGGGGGAAGATAAAGTATTCACTAGCCTTCCTAGTCACAGCAAAACCATATCAACACCCGCGCCTAACGAAGAGCAAGGCTGGCTTCGCGACATATGCTGACCACCTGCGAGTGGTCGAGGCGTGGAATGCTGCGGACGCTAGGCGCACGGCACGGGAGAAGAAACTAAAGGAGGAAGGAGAGTACCTACAGAAGAGGAACGAGCGGCTGCGGTTGATGGTCGTACCTGAGGGGCGGGAGCGCCTCAAGCAAAACATGCAATACTCGCCCAGCCGGGACCCCATGTTCAACGGCCAAGACAAGGCCGCGGGTGTAAAGCATGCCATGGAGCTGTCGGAGGTGCCAGCCCCAGCAACGAACATTTATCAATATGACGCATGGATAACAAACTTTTTTGGGGCATATCGTGCAGCATCTAGCAAGCGCCGCCGGCGGCAGGCAATCAGATGTAATCATTTCTGTTGTTACATTTATGTCACTCGCCCCTTGCCTTTTCCACTGCACGAGATTCATTAAAGTTGTGGGAAGGGTACTTGGTTTTGAGTTTGTTTTGGGTTTGCTCGTGAGCCTCCCTCTTGGCCTTCGACACGTGGCAAGTGCATGTGACATGCACTCTAGTATGCCGAAGCCGCTGCCTGCGTGATGGTTGGGCTCGCATCTTCATCGTCATATGCACTCGGGTGAGCACCACCTTCGACACATTCCCCCTCCTTGCTGAGCGCTTTCGGGCAAAGAACTTTGTCATCTGGTGCATGGCCTCGGCTCCTTGACTACACCATTTCATTAAGCCACCCCATTGTCTCACAAGGTCGCCCATGTGACACGCCATAATGTGCATGTAGACAGTCACGTGAGAGTCAGCGGCCACCTCCAAATATGCAGCCATAAATTGGGCGCCCAAACTGTCCAATTCATGCGCATGCGCTTCCACAGCCACTGGTTCGGTGTCATCGCATCCTCTCGTGACAGCATCGTTGAAAAGGAAGAACGCCTCCCAAACTGCCAGTGCTTCCGCGTAGACATCCTCATTCAGCTCGCCACTGCCGTGGTCTTTAATGGCGATCTTCAGGATAGTATCGTAGTTGTCAAGGAGCAGACGGCATGTCGACCCCGGCCAGCTCTCTGCAGAAACGTTCAGCTTCTTCACACCCTTTTCGGTCTGAAGATAGATATCGTCACTGATAATCAAGGATAAATTCTCGTAGCACCACTGTCCAACCTGCTTGAGCTGCTCTTCATCACAGTTTTCTTGTACGGTATGAAGAAAAATCTGTGGCACCACCCTCAATAGGTTGTGCAGGATGTCCGCGATGTAGTACATCACGCTAGGCATGGGCATAAAGGGTTGGCGACCTCTGCATTGGCCGAAGTGTTGTTGCTGCAAGGCTTGGCGCTTGCTCGTAGTCATGCCCTCCGTCGATGGGGTCTCACTGGCCGCAGTGACAGAGGAAGCACAATCTGCCAAAACAATTACACATATCAGCAAGTCACACACACACACACACACACACACACACACACACACACACACACACACACACACACACACACACACACACACACACACACACACACACACACACACACACACATGTAAATTGCAATCGAATGATATTGAAACGCACCGGGAGCAGGGCAAACATAATCATAGTCTAAAACTACGTGCGCCATCTGCGACATTTCCTGAATCGTTCGTAGAGGCAGTCCACCCAAGGGATTCCAAGCTGACTTTGTCCTGAATAGGTGCTCTTTTTTTGCCTTGCAGTAAATGCACGGGTACTTCGACGAGCACCCACACAGCCCTAGCCATCCGTTAAGCAGCTTGAGGTCTCCACCCATACATGACTGCACACTGTGGTGCCTCCCGTTCACAATAAGACCTTCAGCGACCAGGTTTTGCATAACCTCTGGAATTCCCGGGCAGCTCCGCATGATGTCCTCGTAGCAATCATCACGAAGATAGAAGGAGCATGGCAGGTTGTTCTCCACTGAATTGACGAGAAAACCTTCCTTTCCCTTCACACCTACTACTGAGCTGTCGTCATATACAATCTGTGCACATCATTGTCCACGTAAAATACATTTTCAGTATAACTATCGACTGGAAATCTGACTATGCTAATAGCATCAATAATACGCAAAGAACTCACCTTCAGCACCACCACAGTCCCATTTGTTCTAGTGGAGTTGAAAATTCCGGAAGCATCGGCAATCACTTGCACCCGCAATTCCTCACCAGGCTTGATCAGTCCTTCCTTCAGCAGCCTTCGTGCACGTTGTTGCAACACTAGTGATAGATCCAATGTTGTCGACACTAAGTCTGTGGACGATTGCAACCCTACTGCGTTCAATTCCTGCTCTTGGGTTTGTAGCACTGTAGGTACGGCTGGCCATTTGCACATCTGAGCTCCTCCTGGCAACACCAATCTCACCATCTCTTCCATGTCCTCATCCCATTTATGCGTTGTCAGGTTGATAAGACGTTGATATGCATCTTGTGACAGCCTCAGATCGGTGTAAACCTGCAACCCATTTCGCTCCCACAGGTCTCTTATCGCATGCAGTGCACGTTCCTCGGCTGCTTTGAACACATGCTTAAATTGCTTGGATTGCAAAATAGCACTAAGAAGCTCTGGGTAGTTCGCTAGCAAAGCACCCAAAATGAAACGGGGTGTGTGTGCTACTCGAACATCCGAGGGATGTCCAGCTAGGTCCCCCGCCTCACGCAATTCCTCGCCGCGTCGGTGCTCTCTATCCACACTGCGATCACCCGCCTCCTCCTCGCCGTCCCCGCCGAACACACGTTGCCAACTGTCGTCGTTACCGACAGCCTGAGTCAACCAATTCTCTAACTGTTCAGCTTTGCGTCCGATGTACCTTTGCACTGTCGCGCGTGAAGCGGTATCTCGAAGTTTGTACGACAGCCCGCTCGGTCTTTGCCGCTGATGATGCGACCGCCGGCGGCGGTGAGGCTCGGCCTCGGCGTCGTCACTATTACCGCTGTCCTCCACGTCGCTGCTACTCCCACTGTTGTTTGCAATATTTCCCGGTGCGCCTCCTCGATCGGCGCTATGCTTCAGCAGTATTTGACGTTTCAGCCGTGCCGCTTCTTGCTGAATCTTCTTGCGCTTAATCTCTCCCTCGACAATTTGCCTTTCCAGTTCCGATACTTGCGACCGCAGACTTTTCTCACTATCCTTATGGTTGTCAACCTTCGCCCTCCAGTGTCTCTCCGCCTCATTCGAACTAACTACCTTTCGGCGGAGGTCGCGGACGCGTGACTGCAAATTCTGCACGGTTGTTGTTTCACGGATTCTCGCGCGGGCAGTGTCAGCGCGGGATGGTGAGTCGGTGTTGTTTTTGTTGACGATGATGCCGACGCCGCCTCGTCGCTGCTCCACTCCGACACTCGGGCGGCTACCTGCAATGGATACTTCCGCAGCCACGGCCTGCTCCCTCGCCTGCCGTCTTATTGCCGCTCGCTGCCTTTTGGACTGAAAAGGCATACTGCCTGCGGGTTTCGACGTGTTGTTGCTGAGAAATGGTATGTTTTACAGATGGTAAGTCGACATGCCGCAATACGGTAACCATCGCTAGCCCCACTACCGGGCCGCCTATTAAGCACTACCTTTGACAAGTACGGCCACCAAGAGGGCGCACACAGTCCGTACGGTATACGAAAGACCTAAACTAGACATGGTGGGGTTTGTGGGGCGTTCGGAGGTGTCTAAAGCAGTGTGCAGTGTGGTACAGCGTGCGCATAAGTTAAAATGTCTGAAAAAAGGCCCGTTTTCTGCGCTGTGTTTACCGCTGGACGCACCAGTTACTGCAACATCCTCGGCATTGGATCCGGACCAACTGCTTTTTGGGCCGTCACGCCCGAGGACCAGCCACACACGTGGACGGCCGGTACCATCACCGAGTGGATTCGTGAGGCGTGCAACACCATCGGCGCTGCACCCCCCACGCAATTCAAGTGGACATCGCATAGCCTACGTAAAGGCGCGGCGTCCGCAGCCGCATGCATCGGCGCACCCCTTACCAAAATCCGCTACATGGGTGGTTGGTCGAAAACCAACGAGGTCGTCACCGGCAAGTACATCGACCCCACCATGAGCGAAACCCCGGCGGCCTGGCTATTCTTCGGCTGGCTCGTCGCCAAACCCCCGGAATAGTAGCCTATGCAGACCTTCAGTCTATCTCAATGGCATAATCTGACTCCCAGTCGCTAAATTCTTATATTGGTAAAATATTGGGGTTTAACGGTTAGTAAACGTACCATGTTGAGTCCGCCTAAGGCAACTCGCGGAGACAAAGCGTCACAAGCGCAGTAAATTGTCCGCGGCGGACGCCCACCTGCTTTACCTATAAAGCAGCTCCTCTAGCTGGTAGCAGCCACCTTCTGCCTTTGCGCTCGCCCATTCGGCTCGCGCAACCCACCCACCCTTCCCTGATCAAGCGCTGAATAGAAATAACACCTCTGAATAGGTGTTTTAGTGCCTATTTATCCAAAATGTAAGCAAGCTGTCATCTTTGGCATAATCTGACTCCCAGTCGCTAAATCTAATCCATCATCAGTACCTGTACCTTGGCAGAAAATCGGTATCTGCGTTAGCGAGGCACATCATCATTCGTCTAGCCTAGAGAGGGAGAGTCGGCAACTGAGGCTGGCCACTCTAGAGGAATAGCGGAATAGCGATAGCGATAGCGGTACGTATCAACTATACAGTACCGAAACGTACTGACACGTTGGAATTATTAGTAATGAATAAATCGCGAAGCGATACGAGCTATATGGGTCCAGGCAAATAATGGGAGGTATATTCGCGAATATACCTCCTATTCGGAATAGGAGGTATAGCTTTTTTCAAATAATATAGACGACATACAGGCGAAGAGAAATGACGAAATACAACCGGAACACTGTGGGTTTCAGCGACCGCTCTATATGTTTGGGCTGGCTCACCCACTGCAGGTACCCGTACAGCAACGAGGGATGCCAGCAACGGGACCACGCAAAATCAGTGGCGTGCCATAGTCTAGAAGAAGGACTTTCGCAAGTACCCCACATGTTCACCACGTAGTCGCTATCGCTATCATGGAATCCTGCGCGGCTTGTGTTGGAGTGAGCGGCGGACGCATTCGCTCAGCGCGCGATCTATCCGTACACGCGCAATCTATCTCTTGTTGACTTGCCCACTCGGTCAAACAAGAGGTAGATTGACGCCGAATTTATCGAAAATCTAGAAGCGTACCTTGAGATACCTTTATAAAACAACTTGCACCATCGGTGTGGCAGCAAGATTCTTGTCTACTCAATTACGAAAGCGACTTGCGGGAATGCGGGGTAGCTCCTCCGCGTAGTTGGTAGTAGCGATCGTCGCTAGATGGTCCACAGAAGTACTTAAGTGTAGTTGGTCCCTATTCGCTATTCGTTTAGTACAAAGGCGTAATAGCACCCATACATCCCAGGCCGACTCGTGCTGACTGGACTGGCTTGAAATTGAGAACGTACTATGACGTACTGTACCGTACAGAAACATGGTCACGTGTGCGCTATTTGGCTATTCCACTAGTGGCCTGCCTTATTATATCCGTGGAATTCATGAAGCGTGGTAGTATATTGCGAATACAATATTGTTTTTTGCAAATGGCGGTACGTACCTGTATTATGCTGGTGGCATTTTGGAAAATGGCGGTATATTTGAGGTAAATTCCAAATGGTCCAGGAGGACAACGATTTTTATTTTCATTACGCTCGCGCGATTCTTCAAGGGCTCGATTCTGACCGCGTGTTTTAAATATCTTATTTGAAGGTGGGTCGGGCAGTCCGTGTAATGCATTTAAAGCGACCACCTTTTGGTACGTCCCGAGGTATCGCAACGCACGTGCATGCCCGGAGGTCACCTACCTTGAAAATGTGGTGGGGCAACCGCGCAGCGTCTTGCGAACAATACCCGCACGGCCAAAATGCAACTACGGATCCATAAGCAACAGTGCTAAAGGGTAGCAGACGCGTAGGGACTACCTATAGGTGGCCATTTAATAATTTCCGACATAAGTTATGGTATAGGCCGAGCAGAAAGTGAATTGCGCCAGCGTACTTGGTAGCGACCGTTGAAAGTCTCCGATGCGGGACACTACATCGCGGTGATACCGATAAAAGACGTCCTACCTCCGCTAATTTGTTGACATTAAAAGTAAGTGTGGCGATGGCGAAGTTTGTAGTAGCGGCATTGACGGACAATTGGAGAGGCGGAGCCGGCCACTTTCGGCAACATATGCGGGCGGTGCTATAGTGGACCAAGTAGCCGTATGTGGCGTTCCATTGCTACCAAATCAAATAACGATTTAACATGTAAATAAGACATGTGGTTGTATTTCTTACAATTTGGGGATGACAGGAAAGAGAAAATACCAATATAAAGACTATGTTCATGCTTGAAGCATGGGCTACTAAGGGGCGGGACTTGCGGTTGGAGGTCCGCCGTATTCGGTCGGGAGCTTCTCGAGATCGCCCTGGGGATGTGGTTTGGTTAGACGTCATGGCTCCGTACCGTCATCTTGTTGTTGATGTGACGGTCACAAGTGCTCGCACGAACACCAATGTTCTTCATATAAGTGCTCGTCTCCCACTCCCTGGCAGCCTTGCATGGGGAGCTCAACGTGGCAAACTTGATGCGGACCTCCGCACTTATGCTTTGCTTGGCACGCCTTCGGTTCAGTCGATCCATGACTACTATCCCTTCGCCATGGAGGATGGGGGCCGGCTGGCGCCGATGGTGGTTGAGTTGGTTGATCGCCTGCCTTTTTTGGTGGTTGTTCGTCGCTTCCACGTCATGGGTGCTTGTGACTCTCGCTCCTTGCGCTCCGACAGTTATTATGTCCGCATGCAACATTTCGTTCGTCGATCCACTTATGTTCCTTTTCGGCGTTTTTGGGGGGATGTGCGACGTGAATTCATGAAACGTCTTTCTGCTGCTCTTCATGGCACTCTGGGTTCCTATCTCCGCGACGCTTTTCGGGAGGGCAGTGCTGACGTTGTGGCATGCCTTCATGTTCCTCGGGCTTAGGTTTTTTCCCCTCTTCTTCTTTTTGCTTGGTGGCCTCCACTGCTTTTCTTGTAAGATATTATGATATAAAGACTATATGTGCTTGCGTTACAGAAAATAACGAAAGGAGCGTGGTGTGGTGGAAGACTTATGCCACAGTCAAGAAGTGAGAACGTATTCGACAGTCGAGACATCATCGTCGGCATGTACTAATACGTGGAGCATTTATTCCCATGCCTCATATGTTGGGAAACCATTGCCACAATACCGCACGGGCATTCCCGCGGGGGCCGTTGCATGGTTACACATTATGATTCGATTTCGTACGCGTGTATTTCCCACATCCCGTCGTCTTGCCCGCATTCATGCAATCATGCCATGCTTAAACGTTTTCTCCATCATTGTCGTGCATGCGGCGGGGATGTGCCTAAACCTATAGAACATATTTTGCTTGAATGCCCACGTTTGGAATGCCACCGTCGTAATTTTGGGACACTAGCCCCGGAGTTTAATGGTTTTGTACGTCGTTTCGCTACCTCCCCCGAAGATAAAAATGCCTTACTTGTTTTAGTCGGTGTCCCTCCTTACCTTCATGGCGCCATTTATTTTACTTGCAATGGGAGGTTTTTACATTTATGGCGCCAAGCCCTCCCTTTCTTATTGCTTTCTTTGTAGTTCATGTATCGCACTCCCGAAATGTTTTGCTACGTAAGATGGGCCTTGGTCCTTCTCGCATTACTCGAATGGGCCGACGCCCGGACGGGTAGGGCAGACCTTTCTTGGTCAGTGCCGGGAATGCATTCATGCTTGTTTGCATGTCATTGGAAAGTTTTGGTTGGTGAAACTCTAACACTGGCCTCGTGTGGGGTTAGCGCAGTACGGTACGGTTCTCGTACAATGGTACGTAATGCACTCACATGAGCGTCGCCTACCCGGGAGCATGATCGATGATGAGTTTGAGGCTTGTTTCGAACTTCTATTATTATGAACTTCTATTATTATGAATCCCACTTTCCCTGTCCGTGCTCATCTAGTTTTTCTTGTAACCAATATATTGTTATGAATTTCTGCTCTCAGTCGTGCTTGCAAAACGCCGCATGCAGAGGGTGCCGGTGCGGGTTACCTGCCAATCCCACATACATACCGGGGGCGCCAAAAAAAAAACAAAAACGTATTCGCTACGCCGTCACATACATGGCGCCGGCTTTGGTTCGCAAGGCATCGCACTTGAAAAATTATGCAAACCCCAGCCACTCGCCAATGATCATGGAAAAAGGCGCAATCATTAAGTTGTAGGGATCGTTGCAGCTGCGGTTCGTAACTTGTCATTCTGCCCATGGGCGGGTTGAAATGTATGTTGTGGTCTACGACCGTGTGCTCAACGCCACTGCGTACGGTGGGCCACTCTCGTGGTTTGCCATCCTTTTTGGGAGAGCACCAAAATGGTAGTTAGGTCGCAGATGTTGTTAGAATTCACAAGTTTGGGACTGTGAGGCTGCTTGGCAAATTTTCTGCCGAACCGAGTGTGGCACACAGCGATATTCCGGCGTACTCTAATACGTGCGTGCTAAGCATCAACGGGAACGCGCGAAAAACGCGATATTGCGTACCCGCGCTCACTATTGTCAAGCACTCACACCACTCCGGCCCCTACACGCCATTGCGAGAGCGCTGGTAAGACCCTGCAGCTGAAACTCCCAGCGAAGCTAGCCAAGCCCTAAATATTGCCTGAGCGGGAGTCGGTGCGTCAGGTAAGCAGTTCTTAGTGTCATGTTTAGGGCCGTCGCGACAGCGATGAGTCGGTGGGGTGCGCGCGTTTTCTCATCGGTTATTGCACACTCACCCACCTCCTCGGGAAAAGTTAGGCCGTCCACTACCGTCGCTCATATGACATTGGGCCAGCGCCTTCGTGTTCTGTAGACTAGGAGCCACTATCTGACATAGCGAGCAAAACCCATATTTTGGACAACATTTCAGGTAAAATGACATTACGTCATCATTACACCAGGGTTTGAGGCGCGGTTTCGTCCAAGACAAAGCCCTAGTGCTAGCCTAAGTACGTGCTAAGTTTTAGCCACTGATTCCGTTTGTAGCGGTGCTGTCGGTTGTGACAAGATGAGTCGGTGAGGATGGGCGAAAACTGCCGGTGGCCCTATTTTGGACAACAACTCCTGAAGTTCACTACAATGACCTCATACGCCCCTCAAAACACTCCAAGCTGCCTACAACTCTTCAAGTAGCTTGGCTAAGCCTCTGGGAGCACGTTCTTCAAAAGGAGGCTCGGCGGAAGGCGAAGACTCGCCACGGGAGCCGCCACGATGAGGTGCGTCCATGTCGCTACCTCCCGCTCCCACACCAAGTTCCATGCTTTCACTCGCTTTTGCTGTTGACAATAGGACACTTGCGCCGTTCTTGATAAGTGGGGTAGGCTCGTAGATAGCGGGGCTATTGTTTTGAGTGTTGGTGACGTCCTCGAGAGCCATACGCTTGGGTGCTTGTTGGGTTGCCATTGTAGCGTATCGCTTGCGGGCCGCAACGGTATCGGCCTTTTTACCGCCCGGTTCACGAGTTCCTCCGCACACTCCCCGCACATAAGCTCCACTTCAACCACAACGGCCTCAATACGCTGCAAATCGATTGTTGCGTTGTCGCAAAGTGTCTTTGTATCGGCGTATAGGTTAGGGTCCGTGTTCTTTGGATGGTCCAATGGCTCCTTGCCCGCGCATTGTAGAAGGTAGTCGTACTTGTCGTGATAAGTATCAACAGTCGAGCGGGCACCCTCCACTGCATACAACAGGTCAGGAACGCCATCCATATGCTTGTTTGCCTCTGCCTTTAGCTTGGCGAGCGTGCTTTTCTCTTTTGCTATGCTTTTCAGGGCGGCACGTACGGGACCGGGTTGTCCAGCGTCGCGGTGGTTTGGCAATATCTAGGGACGTGTTGTATTAATTGGTTTATTTTGTAAATGATATCATCTGTTGTAAGACACTAGTTAACTGAATGATGCACCACCACAGATTGCACAAGGGCATCCTCTTGCTCTTTCGTAAGTCCACTTCGTTTGTCAAGCTTAGGTTTTCCAAGGTCGGGAGTTTTCATGGTGCGTCGGAGGGTCGGCCATGGGATACCGTGCTTTGCTCCGATTGCAGAGAGATAGTAACCTTCAGTACCGGCCTTGCCACTCGCAAGTGCTCGACGACCTTCGTCGACTGCCTTGGCGAGGCTTTCTTGAGTGTAGGCTCGATATTTGCCACAAGCGGAAAGGGATCCGCTGCCCATAGCGGAGATCGATAGCGAATAGCGGGGATCGCTGCGAAGTCGACGTTGTTGTTGAAAATTTTGAAAATCGAAAAAAGGGGGGCTGTATGTACCGAGACCCAAACTGCTGCAAGCGGGCGCACCATGAGCAGATACGCGCGACAACCGACAAGAGGCACCCCAAGGACTTTTATGACGGGTGGGTGGGTAGTATGGGGAGATTCAAGCCACTATTAAGTGGTTTGCACGCTTCTCGAGTGGGTTAGTCGAAATTGATAGGTGCTTTTGGTGCGATTTGGTCAGTAGGTGGTTTATCTCATCAGATCTGGGACGCCGGCGGTAATGCGGAGAAATTACCCCGCGGTAACACCGGCTATCGGTAACGACAACATTTATACCCCGTCACAGGGGGGCAAATCATCCGAGAAAAATAAAATTACGCGATTTTAGTATATTAATAGAACTTGGACAGCTCCTCTGTTACGCGTTGCGCAAGTACCTGTACGGGTACCAATAAAGATTATCTAATCCATCATCAGTACCTTGGCAGAAAATCGGTATCTGCGTTAGCAAGGCATATCATTAATCTAGCCTCTAGAGGGAGAGTCGGCAACTGAGGCTGGCCACAGAGGAATAGCGGAATAGCGTTAGAAGAAAGGGCGGTACGGGGACATTTTAGATTTGAGCTGGTTTTCCTCGTTATTTCCCAAAACTTCGGAGAATAAATCAATTCTCCTGATTATGGGGACATTTCGAGGATGTTCAGCCAATTTAAGGTTGTTTCCCTGCTTACCCGAAACACCCCGAATCATCCGGTAATCCTCAGCTGGGGGTTTGCGCCCCCCCTCGGCGCTTATTTTCAATGAGCCACTCGACGCAAGAAATGCAAGACCCCCCATCCATCGAAGATAGGCCCGGAGCGCCCGGCCAGGGGCGCAGTTAGGAGTAATTTCCCGAAGCTTTGCTGGAGAATTACGGGGACATTTCAGTGTTTATCGCCGCAACACTCTATAGACTATATGTTACCACATGTTCCGCCCGTTATGGTATCGTGTACGTGATTGGATACTCATGCGGTTCATCGCTCTCCGGTCCGGCCGATGTCTCGGTGTACACGACGACACCGTTTCTTTTGATGGTAATCCCGGGTGCGTTCTTAGGACGAGCCCAATTCACTGTGAACGATGCGGAGTTGTTCATGCTCGGGTCGACCATTGTCCACATCAGGTCACCCAACCCAATGGATTGGCTATACACGTAATCTTTCCTTGAAGCAAAACCAGCGTCTAAAGTGAAATCATAAGGTGTAGCGTCCTGATTTCTATCGCTTTGCCTATAGTACAGCTTCCAAGTGCTCTCAGGGATCATAACCGAATCCCCAAACGAGCTATCAACCGCGAAAAGCCAAACACCACCGCCGCCGGGTGGCAGTACCGAAACGAAGAATTCCCAAACCGTCGGCGCCGTGTAGCTCCCCACCGGCTGCGGCCCTGCCGTGTTGCCGCGGGCATCAATGAGCTCGACCCAAAAATAGTGTGTCCCGGGGTCCAGTCCGCTCACCGTGGTAACGCCATCCAAGTACCGTTTGACGCCAGTGGCGTGATTTTTCGTCGACGAGTTAAGCACCGCTGCGGTGACGTTGGTGTAACTTGTAGGGACCGTGTCGACGGTGTTTCGGTAAAGCCGTACCTCGGTGACGCCACTCATTTTGGATTAGAGTAAGATTTTTCGATGCACCCGGGAATATTCGGTGCGTTCTCCTCAAGCCGGTTCATCTCCGTTGACATGTGGCGGATGAAATCTCCCTCCGATGCGTACTCGGCATCTTGCAGGCGACGCAAGGTACATTCGGTGTTGATGTCCCGAACCACTTCCCCGAACCGTGATGCGTAGTTGTCGTGGCGCTCCGCTTTGTTCGGCCACTCAAGCCCGCTGTTCAAGGCCGTCACGGACCCGCTGAGTAGGGACAAACAACCGCTAACGATCGCGGGTACCCCGGTGGTAGCCGAAGGCTGCCCGATGCCGTACGTGAGGTTCAAGCAACCGACTCCGAGGCTGAGCGCCACCGTCGTGAAGAGAGACAAATCCGCACGACCCTTGAAGAGGGAGTGCGCGGCTTGGTGCATACGCTTAAGTCTTTTCGCATGCGTACGCCACTTCTCTAGCAAAGGATTTTCCACTTGAACGGCAATGTCACTTTCACTCATTTTTGTTTTCACCTAAGAAAAACTGTCCCGGGTCTGATGTCAAGTCCACTCACGTCAATCATTGTAAGCATCCGGGCATCCTCCACCGTGTTCCCGATGCTATTTTGTCGGATGCTCGTGGTAAAGCCTAGTAGGTAGTTCCATGGCGGGAGGTAGGTGGTTACGTCAGGCCTATTGGTGTCCGACAGCCGCAGGTTTGTTTGGATAAGCGGCATTGTGTGTTACTACGTGTCGAAGAAAGAAAGCGTGATGGTGACACTGAAGGCGTCGGCGGGGGTGACCTCTATAGAGCTCTCCGCCAGTTCCGGGGCTGAATCGTCCTCATCGACGTCGAAGATGCCGCTGGTTTCTGATTGTGCCTCAAAGATTTCCACAAAACCCTCGTGCAGCCCCGGGCGCAAAACACTTCCAGGGAACTTCGCCGTTCCGAGCGTATGGCGGAAGGTCATTATTCGTCTCTTATTTGGTAGAACGTTAGACAAATTACGTACGCCGTTGACTCACCACTGCCAAGCTCAGTAAATTGCGTCGCAGTCCGCAGTTGAAGGTCGATCTCACCCACATTGTCAAGCGGTCGCCGAATGGGTATGCCTACGGTGTCTTCGTTCACACCTTTAAGGCTGAGCTTTTGACCCACGTAGCTCAACGCGTCTTGCGCGCGTGATCCCGGGAGAAATCCAAGGACGCTTAGGCCTTGGTACGGGTCGTCGACGAAGGTTCTGCTAGTGATTGCGAGCCCGAACGCCTGCGAGCCGTAGAGGTGAATCAACGAACAATGCGAGACCGCGACCTGCCACCTTGTGCCGTCGTTTCGGTCCATACGGAAAGAGCGGAAGTCGACGGGGACCCTTTCGTTTGGTCCGCGGACATTCATCCACACATGAAAGAAGGGCGGAAAAAGGCTTCGCTCGGGCTCTTCCACCCAGAAAACGAGGCTGAAGGTGAAATCGTTTACGAAAGTAGGCGTCCATGGAAGCACACTGGTTCTAAGCTTCGTCGGGCCCTGAAGGAGGTAGAAAAACATGTCACCGCGTACAAGACGCGAGCCGTCACATATCCCAGCGCACGTGTTGCTTTGGACGTACGACGAATCCGCCATTTCGCCAAAGACATTGCCGCCGCGCCAAGACTGCAAAAGAGCTAGGATTGAGTCGTTGTTAGCGGGATCCCAGGTCTTATAGGAATTTGATTGTCGGATCGACGGGGAGCACAACATGATCGAGAGGGGGTCGGGCTCCACACCTGTGAAGCCGGTGATCGGTGTGCACCACTCCAGCGCGAAGCGAACATGGGGTTGACCTTGGAAGCCGCTACCGTTCTGAAAAGCGGGCGTGCGGACGGTGAAGGCATATTTCTCTCCGCTCAACCGCTCTTGGGTGCTAACGACGATTCTGCGACCCGCGACCATTTGCTAGTATGGAATAAAATGTTTAGTACGCCACGTTCACGAGCCCGTCGGCCCCGATTACAATGAAGCTGTCATAGTGGGAAAATACGTCGACAGTAAGACTTGATGTGAGCTGCGAGTTGAATTGAACAGTGAGGTGAGATACAGATGTCGACACGTCTACCCCATTCTGCGCAAACATGCTTTTGTGGCTCTGACTCTCTAGATCACACCCGATGAGGTACTTCCCCTCTCCAGCTGTCCAATCGGTGACTGTGAGCTTCCCGATGTGATCGATCGCACCGTAAGCGTGAAATGCTTTCATGACCTCGGCCCATGCCTCCGAGTTGCTCTCCACGGGCTTCGATGGAGTGAGGACGCCGTTGATCGTGAACTGGTACCTTCCGATGTCGCCGATTGGATTGGCACGCTTCGACACGTATGGCTTAGCGGCATAACTCGTCTCGTCCTTCCGGAACATTGCAATGAGGGTCTTTAACGACTTATACGGTGAAGAAAAGGCCATCGACATCGATCCCGACCCATTACTAGCAATCCAACGGTGCTGAGAGTAAGTGCTAAAGGGCACGACAATACCGCCGCTGTTCACCGCCAAAAGTTCCCTGTCGACCATCGGATCGAGATGAATCATTTCCGCCACGTACTCCACGTCCTTTACCGCCCATAGACGATTAGCATTCTGGATTTTCTCCTGATCTCCAAGGGTTAGCTCCAATGTGAGATGAGTTCGAGCCATCGCACCTACCGGGAGGTACTTCTGCTGCATGCTCCCGACGACAGCGCTCATCAGCGGGATACAAAACACCCGGGACGAGTTACCGTCAATTTCTTGGCCGAACCCCTCCGCAATCGTGCCTGCGTAAGTCACTTGGTTTGCGTCGCCCGATACGTCGAGAAGTGCGTGAAACAGAGCGTTATACTCCTCGATGTGCTCGAGGACACCCCCGCCGGCCCCACCGGATGCGGAGACCTTTAGCGAGCGGATGACCGCGTGCGCCGAGCTGTCAAGTGTCAGCTTGTTTGTCGCCGTGCTGTCGAGATTTTGCAGCCGGAACTTGAGGTAACTCTGGCGCGTGTTCAAGTATTCTCCGCGATTTCCGGTGGGAAGAACGAACTTTATAGTGTTTCCAGGATTGAACCCGGAAGTTCCATTTTCCGGGAATATATGAACTCTCGATTTGGTGGCGGGTGCAGCTTTGGGCTTGTTCCCGTACACGAACGAGTCACTGAGAGAGCTGCGGCTTTCGTTCTGCATTGTGTTATTTATAGTATCGTGTCAGAAAAAAATGCTAGCCTCTCTCGAGTTTTGAGCCGGGACGTCGCATTTGTCCGTACGCCGATCGTATAGCCCCTACGTGCCCCTTCATGCTGTCAAGATTGACTGTCCCCGTATTCAGAGCTCCTTCAACACCTCCGGCTAATCCGCCGATCCCGCTAGCTATCGCACCTGCCGATGCTAAACCAGCACCCAAAACAGGGTTGAATGCGGCAACCGGGGCAGCCGCGGAAAGCATCCACCCACCGAGCTTGCTGCCGACGGAGTGAACGCCGTGAGCCACTTTTTGCCCGAGACTGCGTAGACTATGAAGCTTTTCGCCGATAAAGCGTCCAAGTTTCATTTTGCGTGTTTGATATATGCTCAGATTTTAATGTTTCGCGGGTGTTTTTCCTCGATTCTCGCCTATCCTTCCACCTTACATAGGAGATTTTCCTTTTTCCATTTTCCCTTTTGCCAATTCCCCATCGATATACCGGGCCAATGCTTCTTTGCCAGACTTCTTTTGTCCGGGACTGATTTTGACGCCCAATTCCTTAGCCAATTTTAGAAGTTCCTTTGTTGTTACGATCTGATTCTCGGCGACTTGTTGTTCCAAAGAACGTCCCCAGTTCGCGAAGGGCTCTCCACCCGACGAAGACGGGTTTGTCGCCTCCATCGCCGGGGGCTCGGGCACGGGTATGGAATGTGGCAGCTCTCTTTTGACGTGGGTAATAGGTTCTCTCGCGTGTTGAAAAGGGTCTTGTTGTTGTAAATTTGGTGGTATCGGCTGTTGAATAATGATCGGCGGCGGCATCGGGGGCGGCGGAGGTGGGGCTGAAATTCCCATGGTCCATCCCCGTGTGAAAGGCTCCGATTGATTTTCCGGAGTGGGTCCGCCATTTGAGACGGTTTGTACGACGTTCACTCGTACGTTTTGGTTGCGGTTAACAAATCTCCTGCGAGGTGGTTGCTTGCGTGTCGTTTTCTTACCCGCCGTCTGTTTCGAGGTTTTGGTTTTCCGTCGCGGCATCGTGTTTACCTATACGATCGAAATTCTTATAAATGTCCCCGGTACCAGTGTCGGCAAACATGAAGGCGTAGGGTCGATCAAACACGAAGCGCATAACCTCGTCCGCCTCTTCCCGGGGCAATGCTATGAGCTCCTCGAATATCGCCGTCGTTTCCTTCTTGTTCCGCGGCTTATACATGAGAAAATGCGACAAGGTCTTGCGGATGCCCAATGGCATTGCATTGTAAGATTGAATGAGTATTATTATGCTGAGCCTGTAGTGACGTCTATTGTATATTAAATCGCGAATGCTGTGCTGGATTTCATTGTCCTTTAATGACGCGGTCACGTCGTCGAGGACCAGCAAACTATTTTTCTCTTGCTCGGCCGATTGCTTCACCGCCTCTCGGATTCCTTCCAATGTCCCAATATCCAATTCGTCATACATCCTGTCGTGGTTCTTGAAGATGTTACGCTTCAAACTCGCCACGCTGTGTGGTGGCATAACAACGTGGACGTGATGAAAGGCCTTGCGGTACGCTTGCTTGCTTGACAGTAAGTTGACGAGCATGGAGGTCTTACCCGTCCCCGCAGATCCGATAATTGCCATGAAAAATGGGCGATTTGGTAAGGGGTCGACCACTTGGTCGTGAATTTTCTTGTCACACAGAAAGGCCGGAGGTTTCACTGTGAATGTCGATCTTTTTTCGATGATGAGCCGCATTTTACGTTCTTCCTTTTGTAGTATCGTCTGATTTCTTTTGGAGACACCCCCCATGTTACAGCCTCTAACACACGGTATTGCTCATCGCTGAACCCAAACCCGTCGTAGTTTTCTTTCCACCAAGCAACGCTTCCATAGTTCGAGTTTTGAGCAAGCAAATGGGGATCTATCGGGGCGGGCGTACTCGCAGCCACGGACGAAACCGCTTCACCGTGAACTACCTCCGAACCGATAGACTCAAGTAGAGAGGAAGTAGCCGTCATCGCTCTATTTATTTTCTAGTGCAGAAATAAATGATATGGGACGAAGCCATCTCGAACGCGGCGACGACAGTGACGGAGACGGTTCAGAGCACGCCGTTACTGAGGTACTTAGCGATGTTGGGGGGAGCGATGTGGCTGGTGGAGAGGTTTCGGCCGGCAAGATCAATCCAAAGGCAGACGAGGACCTTAATCCGGAGCCCAGGCCTGCAAAAACTAAACGAGTAGCGAGTGAAAAAATGAAAGCCGCTCTTCAACGCGCGAGGAAGGCGAAAGCTGAGAAGCGGGAAAAGGTGAAACAATCCAAAGCTTCTAGTTACACTCCCCAGCCCCAATTTTATTTCGATATTGTATGATAATGCTCCAGCAACTGTACTTGGACACGGCGTACGCTGACGCGAAGCTCGATGACGGAACCCACGTATTTTCCCTATTAGATCCGCTGACCGCCCCCCAGGGTTTCACCATACAAGTTAGGTTGCTGAACGCGTGGCTCCCGCATACATATTATAGCATCTTCGAGGGGAATGACACGCTGGTTCTTAAATACGACGACGGTGGTGAGATTCCGGGGCAGCCGGTCACCATCAAGCTCCCCCGCGGCAACCGGTCGATCGATGATATCGTCGCATTCCTAAACGATGGACGACTCGATGAGTACGTGGCGAGTTACGACGAGAACACAAATAGGCTGTCGATGCGTGGAACGGAAAACGCGGATCACCATGTTGTGATCGGGGAAGGTACCACGTGCACGCGGTTACTAGGTTTGTCCGTTGGGGACTCCGCACAAATCGTTGAAGGAGAGCTCTTGCTCACCGCTAGTCGTATCGTGGACTTGACGCGGACTAGCAGCGTTTTCGTGCATAGTAACTTATTAACTCAAAACCGCGACCCCCGGACGCGGCGTGTTGGCGACATCCTGGCGAAGATTCCCAGCTCCGCACAATTCAATGAAATTGATCACTTTAGCTCCGACGCGTTCGTGGATGTGTACAACCGATATTTAAGCTACGTGAGCATTCGCCTAAGTGATGATGACGGTCGAACGTTGGATCTCAACGGTGGACGGTTCACGGCGACACTAAAAATAGCCTTTAATAGAAATAGCGATGAACCAATCTCGGCAAGCATCAGCGCCGCTTCAGCTCAACGGCCGTCGGGAGGTGGAGGTGAACCTGACCCAAATCGAATCCCTGTACCGGGAGCTAGCGGCCCGGGTGACAGTGGAGGAGGTGGAAAATGACCAACAAGACTCGAACATCGAGGGGTTGACTACGGATCTAACAGCGCTCACAAGCACGGTGACTGGATCAACAACTTCAGCGCGGCAAACATCCGCACAGATAACATCACAACGATCGGGTTTGATACTGATATATCCGTGGGCGCGTCACTCTTACCGACGACGGTTCCAGTGTTGGGGCCGATCCACTCGCTCGGCAGCGAAACGAACGAATGGAAAACTGTTTTCGCCGAGGACATAAATTTGGATGGCACGAGCTTAAGTAATACTTTACAAGAATTCATTCCGAAAACCGAGAAGACGGACTTTTCCGTGGACAAGCTTACGGTCCCCAGCCTTTCCAACATCGTTTTAACAAGCTTTCTAGAGTTTGAGGGCGAATTCAGTTTGGAGGATATACTCGAGTATGCGTTTGAACTCGTGGAATACGAGCACCCGACAACCGTTTCGCTGGATCGAATTGACGAGGCGACCCTTAGCAACGGCATCGTCGTGAACGGCGACATGATCCCACACGAGCTGGAGCCAGGCACACCCCTTCAGAAAATTGGCGCGACGACAACCCCGTGGCTCGAGGGGCATTTTGTGAACGTCTTCGCGGATTCCGTGTCGGTCCTCGATGCAGGTGGCACGTCGCGCCGAGTCTTGTTGGAGGGCGATTCGGTGACGGTGTCATACAACGATTTAAGTGACCTCCCCAGCTTTGCCACCGTGGCAACGTCCGGCTCGTACAACGACTTGACGGACAAACCACCTCTCTCTGGGTCAGTCGGACCACCTGGCCCGCCCGGACAGGACGGACAGGACGGCCAAGACGGAGAGGATGGTGCCCAAGGCCCACCCGGGTCGTCTGAGTGGGCCGATATAACCAACAAGCCCACATGGGTGGCGGAGACCCAATCGAGCGTCAACTTGTCGGGGTTCAACAACGACTTGTCCTTGACGGCCGACGATGTGGAGTGGACGGACGTGTTGAACAAGCCCACCTTCTTTAGCGGCGCGTTCAACGACTTGACAGACAAGCCGACGTGGGTGACATGGACCCAAGGGGACGTCAACCTCTCGGGGTTCAACAACGACTTGTCCTTGACGGCCGATGACGTGGAGTGGGCTGACGTGTTGAACAAACCGACATGGGTTGCCACTAGCCAAGCGAGCGTCAACCTCTCGGGGTTCAACAACGACTTGTCCTTGACGGCCGATGACGTGGAGTGGGCTGACGTGTTGAACAAACCGACATGGGTTGCCACTAGCCAAGCGAGCGTCAACCTCTCGGGGTTCAACAACGACTTGTCCCTCACAATCAGCGACGTGGAGTGGGCGGACGTGTTGAACAAGCCCGCACTCTTCAGCGGCTCGTACAACGACTTGACTGGAAAACCAACATGGGTGACCACTAGCCAAGCGAGCATCAGCTTGTCGGGGTTCAACAACGACTTGTCCTTGGCAAGTGGCGACGTGGAGTGGGCGGACGTGTTGAACAAGCCCGCACTCTTCAGCGGCTCGTACAACGACTTGACTGGAAAACCAACATGGGTGACCACTAGCCAAGCGAGCATCAGCTTGTCGGGGTTCAACAACGACTTGTCCTTGGCAAGTGGCGACGTGGAGTGGGCGGACGTGTTGAACAAGCCCGCACTCTTCAGCGGCTCGTACAACGACTTGACTGGAAAACCAACATGGGTGACCACTAGCCAAGCGAGCATCAGCTTGTCGGGGTTCAACAACGACTTGTCCTTGGCAAGTGGCGACGTGGAGTGGGCGGACGTGTTGAACAAGCCCACTTTTTTCAGCGGGTCGTACAACGACCTTACCGATAGGCCGGATGACGCAGGGGCTGCGACGTGGGCGGACCTCCAGGGGCGACCCGCTTGGACCAACTATTTCAGCCTCGGCGGCACCACGGTGACTATAGGCGGGAACAGCTTCAAAAGTGGCCATTTCGCTCCCAACGGCCAGGCGGTGTTCGACCTCGGCTCCTCCGACGCCCGATGGCGGCGCGTGCACACCTCCGGGCTGCGTGTCTACGGCGAGGAGATCTTCGCCGACCGGGGGGTGAACGCGGGCGGCCGTCGCGTCACAAACGTCGCAGCCCCGATAGCAGACGCCGATGCCGCGACTAAAAAGTACGTTGACGATGCCGTCGCCGACGTTGAGGGCGCGCCCGGAGAGCAGGGACCGAGGGGCTTCCCCGGACAAAACGGCCAATCGATCGTCGGCCCGGCGGGCCCGGCGGGCACCACGTCGTGGGGCGGGTTGACGGACATGCCGGCGTGGGTCTCCAAGTTTTCGTATTCGGACATCGGGCAGTTCATGGACCCCGTACAGGCCTCCAACTTCGACATCGTGCTGAGCGACTCGCTCACGCCGTCGGCGAACTCTACGTACAATCTGGGTCAAGACCTCAGGCGCTTCCTGTTTGGCTACTTTCAGCGGGTGCGACTGTCGGGGAACACACCGCACTACGACGACGAAGCCATTCCGTACCACTTCCTGCGGTCCTATGTGGCGGAAAACGCCCGGTGGTTTGACCTGCCTGGACGCCCCGGATGGTCAAACTATTTCAGCTTGGTGACGCCAACGATGCTGTCGATCGGCAGCAATAGTTTGAAATGCGGCGATATTATCCCAAACGGGCCGAATTTATTTGATTTAGGCACTGCCGATACGCCTTGGAAGCACATCTTCACCGTGGCTTTGACCGCCTTGGTGTTCAGGGCGGAAGCTCTCGTAGTGGAGACGAACGCTAATTTCCGCGGCATCCGTCTCGAACAAGTTGGCGCACCGACAGCCGACGCCGACGCTGCCACTAAGAAGTATGTGGACGATACCGACGTTGGCACCAGGACGTACGTGAACACCAAGGACGCGGACACCAGGACGTACGTGAACGCCAAAGACACGGCAACCCGGACGTACGTGGACACCAAGGACGCGGCCACCCGCACTCTTGTCGACGCCGTGGACACCCGCTTGGATAACTTTAGCTCAACATTCAAATACACATTGGTGCAAGCGTTAAGCTTGCCAGTATTATCGGTGATGACCGTCCAAGTGGCTGCCGGGCTGGTTTCCTTCACAAATATCACCACAACTATGTACGATTACTTTGAAACAGATCAATTTGGCGACCCACGTATTGAGGTTATGATATTAGCCCCAAACAAGTCGATAGAGATCGAACGTTTTTTATTTGTAGAGAGTTTGGACACGAGTAATTTTGGGCAAAAGAAATATACATACACTAACTCGGGCATCAACGTTAATTTTACCACGGCTGTCATTATGAGAATATCAGTGACACGGACCGTTCGCATAGATGGTGCAAACGTACGCTTCAGAGTTGGCACTACTGCTTACTTACACGGCGCGGGTCAAATAAAAACTATTGTTGTGTAATAACTACTAGTTTTGTCATGCCGGCATGACATTTTGTGTACATTAAAACCAAAATGCAGGCCACGCAAAATAATATCCGTTTGGCGCGGATCCGCGGGCGGATCGAGGCAGCTGAGGACCCCGTACGGGTATTTGCAGAAGAGTACGATCAAGGAGATGCCGACACCCAAGATGCCTTGCGAACCGTGTGGGAGGCCAAATTCACCAACCGCGCAGAGGATCCCGGCATGGCGGACCGACGCTTCAATCAATATTTATCACTTGGCCGACGATCGCTGCCACGTAGAACCAACCGGGCAATACGAGAGTCTCACGAGCTAGCCGCCGGCGCGGACACCAAAATTCAACTTTTGCTTAAGAAACAAGTCGGAGCGAGGCTGCCTGAATGGCTGTGGGTCACCGTGTACAAAGTGCGGGTTGACATGCTCACACAAGCAGCCCGCGATCTTGCCACAACCAACCCCACCGTCGCCCTCCTAGCCCCGATGGTGTATATTGGACACCGCCGTGACTCCGCGATCGTTCGAAATCGAGTTAGGGTTTCCGACGGCGCGAGGCGCGCGAGAAGTGCCAACGGGTTGATTGAGCTAGTTCGTTTGTTGCTCGATGCCGGTCTGCGGCACGGTAATGACTTTCGCTTCGACGAGTTTTATACAGAAGAGGTGTTGGGACGAGTGGATCATGGTCATGGCCTTGAAGCATCAAACGCCATCGACGCAAGCGTGCGGGAGGATTTGGTCCGCCTCAGCGTAATAAAGGACTTCATTTCGGGCGCTGGACCTCGACCCTTCAACGCAAAAATAGACAACTCTTTGCTTGGCGTGACCAACATATCGGGTTTGCTCGGTGCTCACAACAAACCTGTCGGACAGTTAGATATCCCGGCACTCATGGAAAAGTTGGCTGAAGCGCGGAAAGTGTTGAGCCGCAAACGTCGGGAATATCTCCGGAAATTTATCAAAGATGAGCGCGGGCGCCGCGTGCTTCCAAAGCCCGGCGTGACTAAGGATGGTCTCGGTCAGCTTAATACCGCCCAGCTCTCCCAAGCACAGCGAGCTGCACGTCTACGCGCCATGAACGCTGCCGCAGCTGTTTAGGTAGTGACCATGGGCCCGTGTGGTCACTCCGTCGTCGCAGATCCATCGCTTGTCGTCGTAGGCGCTCAAGGCGCTTTTAGTCGCACTAACTGTGCAAATTCTGTGGTTTCTAGACTGGATCATCGTCTGCTTCACCGTACATGCCGTACCATCCAAAGCTGCTTTGTATTGTTCCATCATGAGGTCCCGCTGCGCCACCGCTTTTTTGATCCCCTTTGCCGTCCGCTTGGTTGACTCCCCCACCGTAAAACAGTACATCTTCGACTTGAGGCCCACAAACTCGCTGATAGGCACACCGTTTGTTTCGTCCTTGAATTTCCCCACCACCTTCTTGTTCATGCTCGAGAAGAGCGGGTGTTCTGAGGGGTAGTCGCTTGTGTCGAAGTGCTCTGCCATTTGCCCCATGTCCGCATATACATCCGGGGTCTCGATGTGGTAGCATAGGGAGTCGGTATCGGTAAACAATAACCTTGCCTTGTCGCCGTAGCGTTGACGAATCACGTCATAGTGGAAACGGAACATCAACAGCTTTGAAAGGTCCAATATGGCGGCCCCCATGAAGATTGGCTTGTTTAGCATTACATCATCTTTGATCCGAGACACCCCCGCAATGTTCCCTATCACATTGCACCTCTCAAAGCGTGGGTCTGCCACTCTTTTTTGCAGCTTGTCGTCGTTCGTGAAAAATTCATAGCTCGTTTGCGTTCGCACATTTTGCATTGTCTTCCCGAACACGCTATTGTTGCAAAGTTTGAAAAAGTCCTTTTCGAACGCATTTTTGGCCTTTGATCGGAGCGTTGTGTTTTTCTCGATCCATGGCTTTAACGTTTGTGCCTGTTTATATGTCATTGCACGGTGGAGCTTGGTTACTCGCAGCCCCTTTGCTACGTAATACTGCAAAAGTCTGGCGTCGCACACATAATTGAGGTGTGGGCGGAAATGACCCGCGAGTTTTTCACATGCGACCCCCGGTGATGTTGTTGAGCTTTTGGCTTTACCACTCGCGTCCGCATATCCTAGTGTGACCCTTTCCGGGGCAAGTGGAAGGTCGTTATGACATTCGTGTAGTTCTTGGGGATATTCCAAGTCCACCTCCACAGAGCATCCGTTCTCGCTTTCCCAATTTCCATTCAACACTTGATCGAGGGATATGTCGCTCCACTCGAAGCCCCCGCACGGCAAATACTGCATCATTGCCCACCCGTAGAGGTTGTTTGCGTCGAGGTACAATATGTTGGACTTCGGCTTGCTTGGATCTTGCGAGTAACTCGAATAAGCTCGTCCTTAGTCAACCCCTTTTGGCTGAAGGCTTCGTGGAAACGGGGTGCGTTCTCGGGGTTCCCTCCGATCAAGTTATTTGCGAGTTTGGACAGTCCGGCGTTCAAGAACGATAGGCTGTCGAGAAACTTATAGCCTCGGAAATTCACCATCTTGTACTTTTCAGAATTGTCGGGAATAACGTTCAACTTGCAATTTTCGATGTCATCCGCCTGAGAAATAGCTTGTAGGATAAAATGGTTGTCATACCCTTTACCGTTGTGAAAGAACACGGGAATCTCGGTGTTGCGAATTTGTAGTTTAAGGTTGCAATCCGCATGTGCTGCGCCGATGAAGTCCCCCGTTTTGTGATCGTGATGGCGGACTTTGCGTGTGTTGTTACAGTTTCCGAACGCTTTGTTGCATTCACAACATAGCTCAGCCATATCGTATTCCTTATTGTCCTTTTCCGTCATATTCATCGGCATATTCTTGGTGATTTCTTTCACGAGCATGGGGCGGATGTCTTTCAGTTTCTTGATGAATTGAGCAGCCGCATCATCACCCGTGACTTGAAACGAGAAGCTCGCGAAGTCCGAAACCTTGGACTCAACGTGGGCGCGGATTGACACGCACTTGTGCTCGGAGCTTCTTTCGGTTTTTCCGGAGGGGGTCACCTCATCGATGGGTGCGTTGATCGCCTCGGAGTCCGCATATATAACAATCGGGATTGTCATCTTTTTGTGTGTGCTTTTGAAGCTCATTGTTGGGGCGTCGCCGTTCTTGTCAGGCTTGGGCACCGAAACCCGCATGGGTTTGAATGCGGCACATCGGTTTATGTGATCTTCGCGATTGTCGCGACTCTTGAACCCGTGCAAGCACCTAGGGCAGTAGAACCGTTGGTCCTTGTTCCCCGAGTTGAGCAGTCGATCGAGGTTCGAGATAAGGATCCAATGTTCTTTGAAGTATAGCAAGTTCACTAGGGTAGTAGGTGATTGGACTTTTGACATAGACATTGGATACACTTTTTTGTTCTCAAGTGAAAAGCACGAGATTCCGAAACCATTATTGTTTTTTTCGAACCGGCGAATGTCCGAGATGCTTGCGGGAAATGACACGCCCTCCCAGTCGAAAGAACCGTAGAGTTTGTCTTGATTTTTCTTAGCCACGTAGTAGTCGATGCGGGTTGGCTTATTTGTGGGTGGGTTTGTGGCAGCTGCAATGCAATACTTGAAGCACAAATTGTCCTCGTTGCGGATGTTGATGAGCCCGCACGCGGAGGTATTGAACGGTGGGGGCAGTTGAACGTGGCCTCGGCCTGTGCGCACAGTGTAACCATTAGAGGAAATGGAGAAGCCTATGATTCCTTTAAATCTCCACCCTGACACTTCAGTGAGGGAATAGTTTTCCGGGTTTACAATCTTGGATGACAAATGTGTTAGTAACGCCCGAATGTCACTTTCACCGTGAAGATTATTTTTCATATTCAGATACCCGATGGCATTTATCACTTCACCATTGCCATCATCTTTTGAGAAGAGTGCGCTCACTGTTAGCCACACCTTAAAAGATCGTAGGCCGCTTGGGTGGTTGAACAAAAGTCGGTACAACTCAATCCGGACTCCGTTGATGACTTGAAAGTGGTTTGTAGCTTCATAATACAAGGAGCGGGTGGAAGGAAAGCGGGGCGGGGTAACTTGGCGCAAGAATAATGGCCTAGATCGTTTCATTCGTTCCTCCCGAATGCGCTTGAGGGCCGCAGCAATCTTCCTTGCCCCCACGCCTAGCCTTTTCCGGGTGGCGCGCTCTTCGGATGACAGCACGGGTCGGCTAGGGGTATCATTTATATCGGTGGCCAAAATATCACGAAGTAGGTTGCGGTTGGCCACATTGCGACGGAGAACCTCACGACGCCTCGCGGCTCTCTCCTCCGGGGTGAATCGGGCCCGGGATCTCCTGCCCGAGGGGGTATATGCCCCCGATTGACGCCTAGCCAAGGCCTCGGTCCGACGTCTCTCATTGGCGGCACGAAGCGCGGGGGGATAGCGGCTTGTAGTACGCGCGGCCGCCGATTCACGTAACACTTCAGTCATAGTGTTTTGGTATAGGTTGCGGTAGTAGGCCGCGGTTGGAAGCTCGGATACGGAAGGCACTCGGATAGACATTTTCGCTGGTGATCTTTGGGTATATTATTTATCCCCTAGAAAAGAATTATCCCAAATTAAACGCACCCCGGAAATTCTGAAAGTGCCGGGGAATTCTGATTTTATGGTGCGTTTGGAATTGCCCGGGGGTTGCGCCCCTGGCCGGGCGCCCCGGGCCTATCTCCGATGGATTGGTCTCCAAATTCTTAGGGTGCGTTTGGAATTGCCGGGGGTTTCGGATTTTTATGGTGCGTTTGAAATTGCCGGGGGTTTCGGATTTTTATGGTGCGTTTGAAATTGCCGGGGGTTTCGGATTTTCTGATGGTGCGTTTGAAATTGCCGGGGGTTTCGGATTTTCTGATGGTGCGTTTGAAATTGCCGGGGGTTTCGGATTTTCTGATGGTGCGTTTGAAATTACCGGGGGTTCTAGAATTTCAATTGACTCCATCGGAGATAGGCCAGCGCGCCCGGCCAGGGGCGCATCTGATTTCCTTGGTCGTCCACGGGTCGGGCGCACGGACCGTCCCGTAGATTCTACTTTTCGGCGATAATACTCGCGATTGTAGTCGGGGTTCCTTTCGCGAAATCGACAACGACTTGCCGCCATTTCATCACGATGTAATTCGTTGTATAGACGATAGTATTCTTGATATTTTTCGCGATTGGCTTCACGGTAAAGGCGGTCTGTTTCGCGCTTGCGCTCGCGTTGGGCATCGGTGAGAACTCGTCCCATTGTTAATATAACTTATTATTCTTGTACTATAATCCCATATTTTTATTATTTTTTATCAAACGCACCAGCATATTATTTTAATGATTTTATTGTAAAAATATGTATATCTGCACCTTTTGATGTAGCGACTACCCGTACCGGTACCTTTATCTGTTCAGTTTATGATATTATAATATTCGCATTGTGTCAACCGGAGTGGCCCCGTCTCAATAATTCCCCTAGCATTCCTCGATGCCAAGACTGCGTGGATAGAGATAGGCGAAAGCAAGGGTGCCGGGAGGCGGCGGTTCGATTCCAGTGTCGGACTCTGTCACGAGTAAACAATCAACTCGTGCGTGTAAACAACAACTCAAGCAAGCAACGGAGCACGAAGAATTCCTGAACGGAGCACAGCGCAGTAAAATATCAATCTGTAATTCAAACAATTCATTTTTCCGATCTTCTTGATTTTATTCCCGAGCAATATTATTCCATCGCAGTTCTCGATAAAAGACTTTTATTTATTAAGGATCTGTCCCGTACAGAATTACGGGGACATTTATGGTATGATCATTTCTTGCGTCGAGTGGCTCATTGAAAATAAGCGCCGAGGGGGGGCGCAAACCCCCAGCTGAGGATTACCGGATGATTCGGGGTGTTTCGGGTAAGCAGGGAAACAACCTTAAATTGGCTGAACATCCTCGAAATGTCCCCATAATCAGGAGAATTGATTAATTCTCCGAAGTTTTGGGAAATAACGAGGAAAACCAGCTCAAATCTAAAATGTCCCCGTACCGCCCTTTCTTCTAACACACGATAGCGGTACGTATCAACTATACAGTACCGAAACGTACTGACACGCTGGAATTATTAGTAATGAATAAATCGCGAAGCGATACGAGCTATATGGGTCCAGGCAAATAATAGGAGGTATATATTCGCGAATATACCTCCTATTCGGAATAGGAGGTATAGCTTTCTTCAAATAATATAGACGACATACAGGCGAAGAGAAATGACGAAATACAACCGGAACACTGTGGGTTTCAGCGACCGCTCTATATGTTTGGGCTGGCTCACCCACTGCAGGTACCCGTACAGCAACGAGGGATGCCAGCAACGGGACCACGCAAAATCAGTGGCGTGCCATAGTCTAGAAGAAGGACTTTCGCAAGTACCCCACATGTTCACCACGTAGTCGCTATCGCTATCATGGAATCCTGCGCGGCTTGTGTTGGAGTGAGCGGCGGACGCATTCGCTCAGCGCGCGATCTATCCGTACACGCGCAATCTATCTCTTGTTGACTTGCCCACTCGGTCAAACAAGAGGTAGATTGACGCCGAATTTATCGAAAATCTAGAAGCGTACCTTGAGATACCTTTATAAAACAACTTGCACCATCGGTGTGGCAGCAAGATTCTTGTCTACTCAATTACGAAAGCGACTTGCGGGAATGCGGGGTAGCTCCTCCGCGTAGTTGGTAGTAGCGATCGTCGCTAGATGGTCCACAGAAGTACTTAAGTGTAGTTGGTCCCTATTCGCTATTCGTTTAGTACAAAGGCGTAATAGCACCCATACATCCCAGGCCGACTCGTGCTGACTGGACTGGCTTGAAATTGAGAAACGTACTATGACGTACTGTACCGTACAGAAACATGGTCACGTGTGCGCTATTTGGCTATTCCACTAGTGGCCTGCCTTATTATATCCGTGGAATTCATGAAGCGTGGTAGTATATTGCGAATACAATATTGTTTTTTGCAAATGGCGGTACGTACCTGTATTATGCTGGTGGCATTTTGGAAAATGGCGGTATATTTGAGGTAAATTCCAAATGGTCCAGGAGGACAACGATTTTTATTTTCATTACGCTCGCGCGATTCTTCAAGGGCTCGATTCTGACCGCGTGTTTTAAATATCTTATTTGAAGGTGGGTCGGGCAGTCCGTGTAATGCATTTAAAGCGACCACCTTTTGGTACGTCCCGAGGTATCGCAACGCACGTGCATGCCCGGAGGTCACCTACCTTGAAAATGTGGTGGGGCAACCGCGCAGCGTCTTGCGAACAATACCCGCACGGCCAAAATGCAACTACGGATCCATAAGCAACCGTGCTAAAGGGTAGCAGACGCGTAGGGACTGCCTATAGGTGGCCATTTAATAATTTCCGACATAAGTTATGGTATAGGCCGAGCAGAAAGTGAATTGCGCCAGCGTACTTGGTAGCGACCGCTGAAAGTATCCGATGCGGGACACTACATCGCGGTGATACCGATAAAAGACGTCCTACCTCCGCTAATTTGTTGACATTAAAAGTAAGTGTGGCGATGGCGAAGTTTGTAGTAGCGGCATTGACGGACAATTGGAGAGGCGGAGCCGGCCACTTTCGGCAACATATGCGGGCGGTGCTATAGTGGACCAAGTAGCCGTATGTGGCGTTCCATTGCTACCAAATCAAATAACGATTGAACATGTAAATAAGACATGTGGTTGTATTTCTTACAATTTGGGGATGACAGGAAAGAGAAAATACCAATATAAAGACTATGTTCATGCTTGAAACATGGGCTACTAAGGGGCGGGACTTGCGGTTGGAGGTCCGCCGTATTCGGTCGGGAGCTTCTCGAGATCGCCCTGGGGATGTGGTTTGGTTAGACGTCATGGCTCCGTACCGTCATCTTGTTGTTGATGTGACGGTCACAAGTGCTCGCACGAACACCAATGTTCTTCATATAAGTGCTCGTCTCCCACTCCCTGGCAGCCTTGCATGGGGAGCTCAACGTGGCAAACTTGATGCGGACCTCCGCACTTATGCTTTGCTTGGCACGCCTTCGGTTCAGTCGATCCATGACTACTATCCCTTCGCCATGGAGGATGGGGGCCGGCTGGCGCCGATGGTGGTTGAGTTGGTTGATCGCCTGCCTTTTTTGGTGGTTGTTCGTCGCTTCCACGGCATGGGTGCTTGTGACTCTCGCTCCTTGCGCTCCGACAGTTATTATGTCCGCATGCAACATTTCGTTCGTCGATCCACTTATGTTCCTTTTCGGCGTTTTTTGGGGGATGTGCGACGTGAATTCATGAAACGTCTTTCTGCTGCTCTTCATGGCACTCTGGGTTCCTATCTCCGCGACGCTTTTCGGGAGGGCAGTGTTGACGTTGTGGCATGCCTTCCTGTTCCTCGGGCTTAGGTTTTTTTTCCCTCTTCTTCTTTTTGCTTGGTGGCCTCCACTGCTTTTCTTGTAAGATATTATGATATAAAGACTATATGTGCTTGCGTTACAGAAAATAACGAAAGGAGCGTGGTGTGGTGGAAGACTTATGCCACAGTCAAGAAGTGAGAACGTATTCGACATTCGAGACACCATCGTCGGCATGTACTAATACGTGGAGCATTTATTCCCATGCCTCATATGTTGGGAAACCATTGCCACAATACCGCACGGGCATTCCCGCGGGGGCCGTTGCATGGTTACACATTATGATTCGATTTCGTACGCGTGTATTTCCCACATCCCGTCGTCTTGCCCGCATTCATGCAATCATGCCATGCTTAAACGTTTTCTCTCGACACAAAACTCCCCCCCCCCCCCCCCCCCCCAATTTATATGTTGAAAGGCATTGACAGTGAATAAGCGAAGTGCAGGGGTGAGCCATGTCGCGCTTATTTTGTATACGTTCCCGGGCTGAATCGGACGCCCGCTCTTACCACAATCACTGTCGAGTTTTAAGCCCTCCCACTACCACCCATTTTTTTGCTCGCACGACACACAATTCCCCCCCCCCCAATTTACATGTTGAAAATCATTGACAGTGAATACTCGAGGTTTCGGAGTATTTGTGGACTTGGCGAGGCAGTCGTCGGGAGGGCGTGCCGGTAGCGGGGAGCGCAAAGAGATGCATTTGGTCGGGCGAGTCCGCGATACCAATCAGGCCCACAGGAACGAGGGCTACCTTCGAGGAGCGCGGGATATAGAAAAAAATTATCACTGGTTGGAGCTCATGTTGCAGGAGGGGGACGGCTCTAGCTGGAGGGTGTTCCGGCGAGGGGGCGCGTACGCGTGATTTACACGCAATATATGAATAGATGACAATGTTGTCGTGAGGGGGTGATCCTTTGGTGTATACCACCTCAATCAAACCCCAGGACCAACAACCCCTAGATGTAACATGCATTTTTTGTCGTTGTGCTGGTCCCATGTCCCTTTGCAACGACGGTCGCCACATTTTTGTTGCATGCATAGTCGCACAACTCATATTGCTGCTGTTATTGATGCTTATTGCTGACTTTGCTATTGTTGCTGCCGCTTGTTGATGTTGCTGTTGGCTTTGCTGCTGCAGCTGCTGCATGTTAGTGCTTTTGCTTCCACTTTTAACTCTAGAATTATCGATGCTTGTGTTAATGAATTATCGATGCAAGGCACACACACAGATTCGCACAGATTCGCACGCACTGGTGGTATCACAGACATGCCAAAAGGGAAAGCATGCGTGTGGTTTGTAACGTTGCTGCTCATGCTTCCGCTTGTGTAGCTTACATTGTTCTTTATTATGTCATGATTATTCTTCAGCATTTGTTCTTGCCGCTGCTACTATACACACCGACGCGCACGCATGCACACACACACACACCTGCACACACACACACACACACACACACACACACACACACACACACACATGCACACACCCACACACACGCGCGCACGCACGCTCACGCACGAACATTCGCACAGGTATCATAGACACGCTGGCAGGCAAAGTATGCATGTGGTCTGTCTCGTTGCTGCTACTGCTCCTACTTGTGTAGCTAGCGTTGTTCCTAATGATTTCATGCTAATACTCAAACATTGTTATTTGCTGCTGCTGTTGTTGCTGTTGTTGATGCTGCTGCTGCTGCAATTTAGTGTTCACCTGCTATTATTGTTGCTACTGCTGGCTCATGTGTCTCTTTTTGGGGCCGGTGCTACGGCTGCTGGTGGCGATGAATATACAAGTGATTGCTGATTCTTGCGCTGCTGTTGCCATTGAAGAGTGATCTAGTTCGACGTGGCTGCGCCTCCCGCTATCGGGCTCTCGCAACAACTGTTGGCTGCTGACCTAGCACGCAGACGCGCTCATGCATAGGCAACTGACGGCATCGAGTGCATTGTTCGAGTAGAAACAATGGTTACATGCAAATTCAAATATTTTTACCACACGACATTAAAAAAATTATTGCTGCTGCTATGATTCCAGGATTAATGTGTGTGCATTCGTCTGTTGTGCATGAGCGAGTGCAGACAGCGAAGCGCCATAAACCGCGGTGAAGATGCCGATGCGTGTGCGAATTGAAATTTAACAAAGTCCATTAGACCGAGCCACGATGTCAGTTTAGGGAGGCGGCAGGGAAATAGAAAACGTACAGGTATTTTTGAAATTTGCGGGGAATGATGAAATCGGATTAGACGCTCAGTCACACCTGTTGCTCGCTCGTCATGGCGGACATCTGGGCGGGGCTGCAGCCATCAAGTAGGTCATGCCAGGATATTATTGGGCAGCAAGCAACGGATTATTTTACACCAATGGCCCCTTCTAAACTCTGCTGTGCGGGTCGTGCACCGC
The DNA here is from genome assembly GCA_026401115.1 of Tetraselmis chui. Taxonomy (NCBI): domain Eukaryota; kingdom Viridiplantae; phylum Chlorophyta; class Chlorodendrophyceae; order Chlorodendrales; family Chlorodendraceae; genus Tetraselmis; species Tetraselmis chui. The sequence goes on from JAPMLY010000758.1 coordinate 101,494, forward strand.
CACCACATCATCACTGTGCATCACATACCACACCAACTTGGGTGGCGGCCGTAACAAATTTACAGAGTGCGACGATGGACAAGAAAGGCGCGCGGCCGAAGCCATAATATCCCAACGCTTTCTAGGTTTCGGTCACGCCATATTGTTTGACACTACTACCAGGTAGTCACTACTACAATGCTTTGCAGTAGCACAGCCGGCGTGATTTATTACTTCCAGAAGAACAGGTGCTACTTGAAGAGGTATTAAAATAATACCCATCATCTTCGTACAAAGATGGATCATACAGGGAAACAAAATCAATCTTTGTAACATCCAATGCGTCCTCGCAGTTACCGTTGGGAAAGTTGCAGTCGAGGACTGCTTTTCGGGCTGCCAGAAATGTGTCTTTGCTGACAATCGTATGAAACTCGTCCACGTAACACGTCCTATCATCGTCATATTTGGCACAAACAGTATCGCAACTTTCGCCGGCGTCACCAAAAACCCACCCCTCCGTGGCCGTCGTGTCCGGGACACAGCAAGGGGCAGCGGTTGTTGTTGCTGCTGAAGTGGTGGTGTCGGCGATAGTGGTCGTCGCTGCGCCGGTGGTGGTGGTCTCAGCAGAGGTTGAAATTGCCGAAGTAGTGGTGGTCTCGGCAGTGGTGGTCGTCGCTGCACCGGTGGTGGTGGTGGTCTCAGACGGGGTTGAAGTTGTTGGTGCTGCCGAAGTGGTGGTCTCGACGGTAGTGGTCGTCGCTGCGACGGTGGTGGTGGTCTCACCGGGGGTTGACGTTGTTGGTGCTTCGACGATGGTGGTCTCGGCAGGAGAGGTTGTCGCTGCGACGGTGGTGGTGGTCTCAGCAGGGCTTGAGGTTGTGAGTGCTGCTGAAGTGGTGGTCTCGGCAGAAGTGGTTGTCGCTGCGACGGTGGTGGTGGTCTCAGCAGGGCTTGAGGTTGTGAGTGCTGCTGAAGTGGTGGTCTCGGCAGAAGTGATTGTCGCTGCGACGGTGGTGGTGGTCTCAGCAGGGCTTGAGGTTGTGAGTGTTGCTGAAGTGGTGGTCTCGGCAGAAGTGGTTGTCGCTGCGACGGTGGTGGTGGTCTCAGCAGGGCTTGAGGTTGTGAGTGCTGCTGAAGTGGTGGTCTCGGCAGAAGTGGTTGTCGCTGCGACGGTGGTGGTGGTCTCAGCAGGGCTTGAGGTTGTGAGTGCTGCTGAAGTGGTGGTCTCGGCAGAAGTGGTTGTCGCTGCGACGGTGGTGGTGGTCTCAACAGCAGGGGTCGAATGGGTTGTGGCTGCTGGGGTTGTGACCGCACTATTGGAGATCGGGGACGGCGGCGTCACAGTGGTCAGTGGCGCCAACTGCGGCAAGGAAGGAGGACGCCCGTTGACCTGCTCTGCCGCGGGCTTGCCCAAATTAATCCGCAGCTGTTCCAACTCGTTCCCAACCGCCGCTCGATCAAACACCAGACTACCGTCGCGGACCTCGGACGCGGTGTAGCTCTCGTCGGTCAACTCGGCGTCAACGGTGTCGTCTCCCACAAGCGCGACCGAACGCGCAGTCAGGGTGCTTACTTGATCCGAAGGGCCCCCAAACAATACGGTAAAGGTCGTGATGTTGCCGGTGTTGTCGACGGCGAGGCCTACGGCAGTCACGAACTGGCGAGTCCAGGCGTTTATAGCCGCCGACTTGTCGAGGAAGGAACTGATGAAGAGAACAAATGCGTCGCTCAAACTGCCAACGTTGTCATCGTTGTTGTCCGCCTCTTGCTTCAAGCCTCGGCCGAGTAAAAGAAAGGCGCCTTGGGGGAAAGCCAGTTGAACTGGCACCGCGAAAATCAAGAACAACCCGCCGCCGGCGCTGCTGCTGGATGAGGCGGGGTGACGCAGCGTGGCCGTTGAGCTTGCGGAAGAGTCGGAACCGGAGGAGCCAAAGCCTTCGCTGCTGCCTGGGCGGTCGTGCTGGCTTGCAAACACACCAAGGACAACATCGACACCGCCCACTTTCTTGGTAACCAGCTTCGTGGGGTACGAGTCTGCGTGTTTCTTGCACACAAGAACGTCGGACGGGTCCATCCAGGTATTCGCGTCATGCTGACTCCTACGGCCAGTCGACGACGAGTGCGGATGTAGGGACTCCTTGGATGCCGCGACTGCAGAAGGTCCTGTTCTGGGACCACAGAGCCCCTCGCCATCATCATGTACCGCGGAAGCATGGGGGTCTTGCGAAGTCGCCGAAGACGCTGTCACCGCCGCCCCCAGTAGGCAAAGTGACAGCAGAGCAACAAAAATATGGTTGACTGGACGCATCCTTCAACGAACTCGTAAACGACGAATTACTTGCGAGGACGACGGCGCACACAAGCGGGGTAGTGCTCAGGGGCAACTGCGGGTACTTGAGCCGTCAATAACACCGCGAGGTGAGTGGGTTGTTGGGAGAGGCTATGATTGTAGCGCTTGAATGACTTCCGGGGTCTGGTATGGACGAAGAGTGGTGAGCGTGAGAGAGTGGTATTACCCGGCGACTCCGGCGCGTCTTATGCTTGTTGTAATCTGAGACTCACGGCTGCCCGTCCACTCAATACCGAAAATCCATAATAACGAAAGACGTACTTTACTACAGTATATCGCTAAATCTCGAAAATTTGAAAAGGTATTCTCTTCGTGTTTAAGGCCGGTTCTTAGATGAACTTAGCCACCATCCGCGAAAGATGAGATATTCTCGTCTTCGTGTTGCTACCAGCGCAAGCTCCGTAGTAAGGATTACTAATTAAGTATTTTTTCGCTACGTTCAATTGTTAAGTACTGTATCGATGTCGTTTTTCGTGGTAGTGTATGATGCAGTCCATTCAGCAGAACATGTATGAATCGGCGCGAAACTATGGTACCTAACTACTAACTAGCTACTTGGAGCGGTCCGGGTAGTAATTGCTGGCCAAGACTCCACTAGCGAACGAACGCGCATGTATACGAGGACATACGAGGATACAATCATGCACTAGTTAATTACCAAACTACCTAACTGCCTAACCACCTAACTACCTCACTAAACTACTATCTAGTACTATACCCTAACAGCATTTGCATACCGGATTTTGAGGATGAGGATGACACCTGTACGATATCACCGTAGCGTGCCACGTCGGTGGCCGAAATTATCCAAGGACGCCCCATATTGTGTTTGACCCATATCATATCGAACCTTTCTTACAAGACAAAATGCGCAGACCACCAAGCAAAAAATGAAAAGAGGAAAAATATATATGACCCATATCACCCTCACATACTATGGGGCAATTGTTTTTGCCCGCCCGCGTAGGGTACGCGTCACGCTGAAAGCATGATACTACTCGATGACTTACGGCATAGTTCATGGCACTTTGGGTTCTTAGCTTCCCGACGCTTTGCATGAGGGAAGCGCTGATGCTATGGCATGCCTTCCTTGTCCTCGAGCTTAGGCATGTGAGGTTCTTTCCTCCTTGCTCCTCTTTGTTTGGTGTTTCCACTTCTATTATTGTAAGAATATTTGT
>JAPMLY010000758.1:107500-122500 GCA_026401115.1 Tetraselmis chui
GAGCGAGGGCGGTCCCGACCCAGACAGCGACGACGACTCAGATTCTGACACAGACGACGAGATTGACGCCCAGCCCCATTTTGGCACAATTGGCGTTTTGGATGTACATGCTTGATGTGTATAATCTCGCGAATATGCCCAACCACCCCAAAACCCCATTCAGTGCATGTGAGGGCGGTGAATGCTCAAAAACATGTTAAGGTAAATGCTCAGAAAAAACTGCTGAGACGAATGCTCAAAAACATATTCAGGTAAGTGCTAAGAGAAAACTGCTGAGCTTAGTGCTCAAAACATGTTAAGGTAAATGCTCAAAGAAAACTGCTGAGTTGAATGCTTATAAACATGCGAAGGTAATACTTTTAAAAAACTGCTGAGGTTAATACTCAAAAACATGCTTAGGAAAATGCCTAGAAATAAGCTGCTCACGTGAAGGCTCAAAAACAAGCTAAGGTAAATGCTAAGAAAAACCTGGTAAGGTGAAATCTCAGAAACATGTTAAGTAAATGCTCAGAGAAAATTGCTGAGTTGAATGCTCAAAAACATGCTGAGGTAAATACTAACAAAAAACTACTGAGGTGAGTTCTCAAAAACATGCCGAGCTAAATGCTAAGGACAAAAATATGAGCTGAATGCTCCAAAACATGTTAAGGTAATTGCTAAGGAAAACAACTGCTGAGCTACAAATGCTCATAAACATGCTAAGAAAGAACTGCTGAACTGAATGCTTAAAAACATGCCAAGGTAAATGCTCAGAGAATACTGCTGAGGTGAATACTCAAAAAACATGTTAAGGTAAATGCTAAGACAAAAACTGCTGACGTGTATACTCAAAACCATGCTCAGGTAAATGCTAAGAAAAACACTGCTGAGATGAATGCTCAAAAACATGCGAAGGTAAATGCCAATAAAAAATGCTGAGCTGAATGCCTAAAAGCAAGGTAAATATTAAGAATAAAACTGCTGAGGTGAATGCTCAAAAACATCCTCAGGATAATGCTAAGGAAAACCTGGTAAGGTGAATGCTCATAAGCATGTGAAGGTAATTGCTAAGAAAAAACTGCTGAACTGAATGCTAATAATCATCATGTTAAGGTAAATGCTAAGAAAAAACTGCTGAGGTGACTGCTAAAAAACATGCCAAGCTTAATGCCCAGAAAAAAAATGATGACGTGAATACTCAAAAGCATAGTCAGGTAAATGATAAGAAAGAACTGATGAGGTGGATGCTAAAAAACATAGTCAGATAAATGCTAAGAAAAAACTGATGAGGTGAATACTAAAAAACATGCTGAGAAAAACATGATGAGCTGAATGCTCAAAAACATGTCAAGGTAAATGCTAGGAAAAATGATCAGGTGACTGCTAAAAAACATGCTAAGCTAAATCCTAACAAAAACATTGCTGAGATGAATGCTCAAAAACATGCTAAGATAAATGCTAAGAAAAAGATGATAAAGCAGATGCTAAAAAACATGTCAAGGTCATTGCTAATAAAAAAAACTGCTGAGCTAAATGCTCATAAATATGATAAGAATAAACTGCTAAGCTGAATGCTCAAAACATGATAAGGTAAATGCTCAAAGAAAACTGCTGAGGTGAATACTCAAAAAACAGGTTGAGGTAAATGCAAAGACAAAAACTGCTGACGTGTATACTCAAAAACATGCTCAGGTAAGTGCTAAGAAAAACACTGCTGAGATGAATGCTCAAAAACATGCGAAGGTAAATGCTAATAAAACAATGCTGACTTGCTGAGCTGAATGCCTAAAAGCAAGCTAAGGTAAATGCTAAGAAAAACATGGTAAGGTGAATGCTCAGAAACATGTCAAGGTAAATGCTAAAATAACGGCTGTACTAAATGCTAAGAAAAAATGATGACGTGAATGCTCAAAAACATGCTGAGAAAAACATGATGAGCTGAACGCTCAAAAACATGCTAAGGTAAATGCTCAGAAAAAAACTGCTGAGGTGACTGCTCAAAATCATGCCAAGCTAAATGCTAAGAAATGAACTCCTGAGGTGACTGCTCAAAAACATACAAAACCAAATCCTAAGAAAAACATTGCTGAGATGAATGCTCAAACACGCGCTAAGATAAATGCTAAGAAAAAAACACTGCTGAGCTGAATGCCGAGAAACAAGCTCAGGTAAATGCTAAGAAAAACTGGTAAGGTGAATGCTCAAAAACATAGTCTGGTAAATGCTCAAAAAATGCTGACCTGAATGCCAATAAATATGTCAAGGTAAATGCTAAGGAAAAAACTGCTGAGGTGACTGCTCAAAAACATGCCAAGCTAAATGCTAAGAAAATAAAGATGACGTGAATGCTCCAAAACATGCTGAGATAAATGCTAAGAAAAAAAACTGCTGAGCTGAATGCCTAAAAACAAGCTAAGGTAAATGCTAAGAAAAAACTGCTGAGCTGAATGCCTAAAAACAAGCTAAGGTAAATGCTAAGAGAAACCTGGGAAAGTTAATGCTCAAAAACATGTTACGGTAAATGCTAAGAAAAAACTGCTGAGCTGAATGCCAATAAACATGTTGAGTAAATGCCAAGAAAAATGCTGAGGTGATTGGTCAAAAGCATGGTTAGGTAAATGCTAAGAAAAAGCTGCTGAGATGAATACTCAAAAACAAGCTAAGGTAAATGCTAAGAAAAAACTGCTGAGGTTAATGCTCAAAAACATGCGAAGGTAATGCTCAGAAAAAACTGCTGAGCTGAATGATAATAGACATGTTAAGGTAAATGCTCAGAGAAAACTACCGAGATGAATGCTCAAAAACAAGCTAGGGTAAATGCTCAGAGAAAACTGCTGAGTTGAATGCTCAAAAACATGTTGGGGTAAATACTAACAAAAAACTGCTGATGTGAGTTCTCAAAAACTTGCCAAGCTAAATGCTAAGAAAAATGTGATCAGGTGAATGCTAAAAAACATGTTGGGGTTATTGCTCAGGAAAAAAACTGCTGAGGTGAATGCTCATAAACATGTTGGGGTAAATACTAAAAACATGCAAGCTCTCCCTCGTACGATCGCAAGGCTTAGTGCGTTTTTGCATGCGGCTGCGCGCGGTGGCGGTCGATCCCGTCGCCCCGTCGGCCTATTACGCTTGCTACTTTTGTTATTCCTTTGTAGCACGGAAACTGCAGCGTGTAGGTGTTAGGGCGTATGCAATCGTCGCATACGAGAGGCAAGGTGTCGACATGGCCAAGTGTACAAATAACTAGGCGGCGGTTCACCACCGCTTGTCGTCTTCACGTGTTGCATCCTATTGTCACTCTTGCCCTTTTGTTTCCCCTCCCTTGTTCCCTGCCCGTACTTATGTAGTTCTTCCTGTAATCAAAAATACTTTCACCGCCGCAGTGTGCCACGTCGTGACTAGTAAAGGTACAAGTGAAACTGAGTAGAACAGTGGAACGTAGTACTAATTTCTTACAAGAAAAGGCAGTGGAGGCCACCAAGCAAGAAGAAGAAAAGAGGGGGGGAAAGAAAGGCATGCCACAGCGTCAACACTGCCCTCATGAAAAGCTTCGAGGAGATAGGAACCTATAGTGCCGTGAAGAGTAGTAGATAGACGTTGCATGAATTCACGTCGCACATCCCCCCGAAAACGCCGAGAGGGAACATAAGCAGATCGACGAACGAAATGTTGCATACGGACGTAATTGTCAGAGAGCAAGGAGCGAGAGTCAGCAGCACCCATGCCAAGGAAGCGACGAACAACCGCCAAAATAGCCAGGCGATTAACCAACTGAGCCGCCATCGGCGCCAGCCGGCCCCCATCCCCCATGGCAAAGGGATAGTAGTCATGGATCGACTGAACCGAAGGCGTGCTAAGCAAAGTAGAAGTGCGGGCCCCCGCGTCCGCCACCTCTTCCAACTCTTCCGCCCCGACCTCTCCCAGCACACGTTCGAAGAGGAGGTCTACCACCTCCTCACTCGCCTAGGCTCCCGCTCAGAAATCCGCTCACCCACACCCGCCACCACCACCCGTAACATATGGGCCACTAGAGAAGACCTACTCACAGCTCTCCGCCACACATTCCACATACAAACATAACTCTACTCCGACCCCCTCAATAAATCCCTCCACTCGACCACTACCACACCTACCACTCCCTATACCCCGAAGACATAGTCTTCTCATCTAGCGGCAGAAATGCCCCACACACGTGGCAAGGCACCAACATCGCCAACCCCGAATACGACCACGAATGCATGCGCCGCGCCATGGAACACGCAATCACGAGCGCACACCTCACAGCCCCTCACACACCTAGCGCAACCACCCTCATTCTCACCCGATGGGAGCACACACCCTACCACGATTCCAAATACATCACCTCACCATACACCCACCACCCCTACACCCTCCCCAATGACGCGAACACCTTCCTACCCCCCGACCACCACACAGGCAATCCCACTCCTACCCCATTCGGCACACGTTGGATGGTCGACATCTACCTCGTCGCGAACCCCCTCGCACTCTCCACCCTCCCATCACACACAGCCATGACCGCACTGCACAACACTCGTGATTCTATCTACGAAACTCACCTCCCCAACCCCACCATCGCCATCCCTCCTCCTCACCTCTTCGACACCTACTCACCCTACTCGACAGGCATATACCACCTCCCCCCAAACCCAACTCACCCCATCACATATCCCCTCCCGGAAGGCATGCAACTAACATACCCCCCACCAGAGGTACTCTTGCTTGGAACTGGCAAGACTTTGTATACACAGACGGCTCCAAAAAAGGAGGCTCGTCCCCTCTAGGAGCAGCAGCCACCCACCCCGCCTCAGACACCAAAATCAGAATCCTAGTGACCTCTACCCCTCCCTCGCACACAATAAATCGAGCTGAATTGGCTGGCATAGATATAGGCCTCCAACTTGGCCGCACCCACCTTCTTACATACACTGCGTGCTCCCTCCGCCTCATACAAGGATACTTAAATTGCCCTTCCGCTTACATACACAACATCCACCGTGACACCCTCCTATCCATCAGACACACCCTCCAAACCCGCTGCGACGCAGGCATCCGCACACACCTCGGCAAAATTAAAGCACACAACCACTCCCTAGGTAACGACCTCGCAGACACTCTCGCTAACCAAGTCGCGGATGGTCACCCACCCGACACTACATACACCACATGTTCGGAGGTCATAATAGGCCATTGGACATGGCCATACACCCTCATTCCACAAACCCTAGGGGAACTCATACCCTACAAATACACCAACCTCAAAGCTGACGCACACACCTACATCACCAAACACACACACACACACACACACACACACACCCCTCTCGCAAACAATCAAACACGGAGCCCTCCTCGCCCGCGCCGCGGAGGACGGCGCCGACTTCTCTTTCCACAAAAAACACTCAACCCTCACAAATATCCAGTTCACCCACAAGCAAGAATTCATGTGGGGAGTCCACAACACCCGCATTCTTACTCACAACCCCACCCTGCGCTGCCCCCTATGTGGCCAATTCACTAGTAACGACCACATGGCCGGTAACTGCCCCACCATGTCTGGCCTGAGACAAGACCGACACAACAGCGCGTTGCAACTCCTACTCTCCCTCCTGGAACGCCACAACGGAGGACGTTGGGAGACCATCACTGCATACTTCGCTAACAAACCCATAAAATCATCTGCTTCCCCCACCCATGTCCACCCTCCACTTGACCGTCACCCACCTCACCCCACCCACATGCCCACCCGCCTTGTTGCTGATGACGAAGGTCTCTCGCCCGACTCCCTAACCTCGTGTCCTGCCGTCTTCCCACCTGAGATTCTCCCCCACCGCGCTACGACCCCCCGCACACAAACCCGACTTTATCCGCCTCCTCGAACCTAGCTTCGTCGGTCACACAAACGGTCGCCGCCGTTACGCATCCATCAAAAAGATTCAGATAGGGGAATGGAAGTATTGCACGGACAATAACCTCTCCCAAACAGCTCACCTCATACGTGCGAAATACACCCCCCTTGCCAACGCCATCCGCAGCCACTGGCAAGGCACAGTGGTATACATCCTTCCCATCGTCATGAGCCGCACAAGTACACCGCACTCTATCACCATCACAAGTCTCACCTCCCTACTCACCGCCCGCACAGACCCTCTTGACAAACTCATCTCCAAAGCGCGCCTCGACACGTCTCGAATCCTTGCACAACTCCACACGCATACTATCCAATGGCTGCATCATCTCCTACTGATATACCGCATCAAATCCCGCACGACCTCCCGCCGCGCCTCCACGCATCGCCCCTTCGCACGCCCTTGATTGCACGCCGCCCCGCCTCGTCTTGCACAACTCCCCGGGGGGGAGTAAAACCCCCGGACATCCCCGGAGAGGTTGGATTTAGGTGGTTAACGGTCTAGCCCTGACTTGTAAGTTCCCTGTATGGCATAGTTGGGAGGGCCCCGAGACAACAACCGGCGCATACGGTGTTTGGTGTAAACCGGCGCATACGGTATATGTTGTAAACAATTTCAATTTCAATTTTTCAATAGAAGTGCGGAGGTCCGCATCAAGTTTACCTTGCTGAGCTCCCAATGCAAGGGTGCCGGGGAGTGGAAGACGAGCACCTATACGAGGAACATTGGTGTTCGTGCGAGCACTTGTAACCGTGACATCAACAACAAGATGACGGTGTGAAGCATTGAAATCTATAACCAAACCACATCCCTAGGGCGATCTCGAGAAGCTCCCGACCGAATACGGCGGAACTCCAACCGCAAGTCCGGCCCCTTCGTAGCCCCCGCTTCAAGCATGAACTCTTCAAGCACGTGGACGTGGAAGAGTGGAACGGAAGCAGTCGTGATTAATTAATGGATTACAAGAAGAGCAAAGAAAGCAATTAGGTGGTGGAAATATCGCGAGGAGGGATCATTTATAAAACACCGCAGGGAATTGAAGTGTACGAGGGATCTATCTGCAATCTCATCAATTACGTCCTCGTACGCACGCGAGCAACAAGAAATGTACCTTGAACGTAATGTGGCTAAGAGAGTGTGTGAACAAGTTGTGCGAGGCCTGAACGATTGCGTCGCATACATCTTTTCATATCCGTCGCTAGTTCGGTAGTCAATGAATGTCAAAACGATTGTGCAGTGATAAAACTGGAACCGTTTGACCATTTTTTGCTCACATATTAGGGGGCCTTCGCGGCAATTTGCAATAAACTTTGCAGTAACACGTCAGCATCGTCGCGACACGTAAGCGCGTACACCCTCGCGTACAACCAAATTGCGATAAAACCTTTATTGCAATATGGTCTCAAATTGCAATAAAGAAAGAAATTGCAGTAAAGATTGCTGTAAAGGTTCATCCGTCTTTTTCAATTTGCAGTAAAGCAAATTGTATCGCTACGGACACGACGGTGCTACCACTTGGGCAATCGCCCATCCTGCCTGCACCACGGACATAGCCATTTCCCCCCTCCACACCCTATGTATGGTCCAGCTATGTCAGACACCGCATGTCCATGGTACCGCATGTCCATATATCACCCGCTGAGTGCGTCCGAGGGCGCAATCGATGAAACCGAAAAGCGGGAAGTTTTCGACGGCAATCCGTGTCTTGAAGGTGTCCACATAGGTGGTCAACCGCGAAAGATCTAGTCCGCATACAACATAAGCCCCCCAGCGCTGCCGCATCCACCGCACCATCGTCACAAATATTTTTGAAATGCGGTCATGGTTCATCCTTAGCTTCCGTCCTAAAACATGTAAGGGCCCCGCAGTATCGAGACGTGCGAATAAAACGAGCAACCCATAGTCCGTGTGAACTTGGCGCCGCGATTCGGGTACAACATGATGGTCGGCACTTGTAGCGCTTCGATTATTTCTCCAAACTCTGCCGGCAGCATACGGTAAGTATCATGAAACAACCGCTCGCTAACACTTTCATTCTGGAGGTTCAGGTTTGTTTGGCTAGTGCCTCGGGGATATGTGTATGATCTGATATATCATACATCGGCCTGTATGATTACGCGTTTTCATAATCAATACTTTTCTGTTAAATACCGCTATGTACAGTCAGTGAATATCTAAAGTAGCGGCAGAAACGCCTAAGCTCAGTATCGTCTGCACCACCGACTTCGGCTACAGGTCGAGCGACCATCCCTATCATAAGGTATGGTATGACCACGCCCGCCCAAGAGTGGAGGCGGGAAGGGTAATAGATAGCTGGGGCACAGCAGTGGGGCGTGTTTGTTCCGTGCGGACCCGCTTCATGTTGCCAAGCGCGACCGGGTCTAGTCGCATGTGGTGCTCGAAGCAGTCGCGGCTATGGCGGGAGCCGGGCATACATAGGGGAATCCCACACTGCACGCAGTAGAAAGACGTCCAGTGAAGGACCCCCTCGTCGCGGTAGCAGCGGAGGCAGCGAGCTTGCTTGCTTCGGCCCTTTTCTGAGCGGCCAAAGTTACTGGGGACGTGGACGCGCTCTTCTTGGGTGATCCGTTTCGGTTCGCCCAAAGGTACGGATATTGTCCTTCCCCGACGTTGGGCCGGCACAGCGTGATCCTGTAGCCCGTTGTAGACCAACGTCTTACTTAAAATATCAGCAAAGTCCTTGATAGTTAGGGCTGAGTAGGGGTGGGAAGCAGAGACGTGAAACTTGACTAGTTTCCAGCAGTCGGTAACGCAAATACCGGCCAAGGTAGTCGCTAGTCGGAACCAACAGTCTTGGGTTAGCCAAGCCTCTTCCATCGCGAGCTTGTGTTGTCGTGACTGGTTGTGGTTGTCAACCCGAGGACTGCGCTCGAAGTAGTTGGACACTACATGGGGGCGAGAGATAGGACGGGTAACGATGTTGCCGTAGTCGTCCGCCCACCGTTGAGTGTAGGGGTTGCCGTCGGCCATGCCGCCCGCGCCGACAGTGGAGATAAAAAACAAAACTTTGCGCCGGTTGTACTTGTAGCCTGTTGCCACCAGTTGAACACCTTCCACAGTAGTGCTGAGGTGAACTCTGCTCCCTGCAGGTGCCGTCGACAGGGATTCCTGAAGAAAAGCCTTGGGGAAGAGGGCGTGCGAGGTCTTCACAACTCCGGTGAAGTGGCGCTTCATCTTGCTAAGGGCCACCGCGGTCTGCATGTGGAATATTGAAGGTCAGTGCCTATCCCACAATAGAAAGGACATAACACATGACAAATGTAAATTTTGTAATGCTTCTCTTACCTTAACAGACCCGAACCAAGCATCCCCCAATAGCGTCATGCCCTCGTCACTTGCATCCTCCGCCATTCGTAGCACACACGCGGTAGACACTCCATGTTCGGTTGCATATTTTTTTTCGCGCATGGCGTTCTTCCCCTCTTGCACCTCCATATAGACCATCACACCGGTTGCACAGTCGCACATAGTCTTCATCTCCGTCCCCAACGGCTTTGGCTTGCGGTGAATGTAGGTTATGTTGGGTAGCCCGCCTAGCTTGTCTTTGCGGAATGTGGTTGGTCTCTTATTCCATCAACCATGTTGCTATTCTCCCACAAATCTCTACCCCTTTGCGCATAGACGGTTCCCGCTACCATCAAACCCCAAAACCTGACGAACTCTGCTGGGCTAACCTGCCTAAAGTCTGCCCTCTTGCTTAAGCCTGCATCGTTGAGCTTCCGTAGGTCGGCGTGCATGTCCCCGGGGTAGAGCCGGAGCCATAGCTTCAAGATATCAACTCGTCCGTCTGTCACATGTAAGCCTTCCTTCAGCCCCACCTGCCCCCCCATTTGATCGGCACGCACCGCAGTTGTGTCTGCATGTGGGTCGTGCTCGGCATCGTCGTCATGTTGGAACACCGTCCACGTCGCCACTGTCCTTGGTTGACGTAATATGACGGTGACGCCAGGTACTGGTAGGACCCACGCGCCGTCCTCGACGCCTTGGGAGTCCTTGGCGGTATCGTCGGATGGAGCGGGGTCGTCCTCGTCGTCGGACGAGTCGCCCTCCATATCGAGGGCTTCGCTGGTGTTGCCGGGAATCTCCCCCGCCTCGGTAGGTGGCGATATGTCGCTGGAGCCGGAGTTAGCGGAGGACCCCCACGACATAAGGTCGATAGGTAGTGTGGGTTCGATAGTCGGCGTACCGGTATCACTCACTACCGACCCTGTAACAATTGGTACCACTAACGCACTCTCCGTAACTGCACCGGGAATTTGCACCTTTGGCCGGGGGGGTTGAAAGGGCATTCGCACTGCAACGCGTTGAGCGTTGTTGGTTTGTGTTGGTGCTGGGGCTAAACGGCCTGCGTTGTCGGGTTCGACGCGTAGAGCGCGAGCCGATTCGTGTTTCGGCGGCATGCCATCCCAAATTACAACCCACAGGCCTTCACCGATAGACTCGCCGACTGTCCCGTAGGTTCGGTCACGTTGTTGTCGTTGTGCACCATCTTTTAGGGGCTGAAGGGGGCCTCTCCGGGCGGAAACGCGCGCTCCTGTCGTTACGGTCTTCCTCATGGTGGTGGTGGTGGGTCGCCGACAGGCGATCTCGGCAAATTGCACTTTTGAACCGCTTCCGCACCACCTCACGCTTTAAGTCAACGGACTTAAGCAGAGAACACCCTCAGGTACACGCTGCCAAAGTTTGGCAAAGTACTGACATTTCCTCGCGTAGGACTGATCCGTTTTTTACGTGACTCTGGTGTATGATTGGTCATACAAATGTAGTACTTATCATACACATATCCCCGAGCGAGGCACTAGGGTGTGCTCGCGAGGCTCTTGACGCCCGCTGCCGTCGCCGGAGGTAAACTTCTCCTCAAGTGGATCTACCGGGATTCCGAGTCAGCTGTAATGATTACATGCTGACGCATGCCAGCGCGCTACGTGGCACGCGGTCCGTTTAGTACAGAGTTTATTGCAAAATGCCGCGAAGGCTCTTATTTTTCCTTGCTTTTGCTTGGTGGTCTCCGCTGCCTTTTCTTGTAACAACATGTATCTCGATTATTCTTTGTTCACATGGAATCCTCTTTAAGGCAGGAAGTAAAAGGAATAGACACATGCAGCGGGCACCTGAATCACGTGACTCACGTGAAACACGTTTCTGTACGTTTTTGTACGGATTTTCGATTGCCGCTGGTCGAGTCAGCACTCTACGGGTACCTGCAGATAGATCTTTATGTGATGTGGTATCGTATTGCTGCTTCTCTATAGATAGTAGAGATGAAATCGCGAAATCAACGCGAACTGTACGAAATACCCCGTGTTGAGGAAACCGGACGTCCGTGTCCGGGGAGCTACATGTACCCGTACACTTGGAATATAATCTTTTTCTTCCTCCTGATGACCGGACAACTCGACGCGATTTTGGAAACAAGAGAGCTACTCATTCTCTTTCCACCGGACATGGCAAGAGATTATTCGCGAGAGATTGCATGTCCCGCATATATCCCGTAATGCCTCCCTCCATGCCCCGAACTAGCAACGACCACCACTACCTCTGCCGCTACTACCACCGCCCCTCAATCTGCCATCCCTAGCTAGGCACTTTCCGCTCCCCGGGGAGCTACATGTACCCGTACACTTGGAATATAATCTTTTTCTTCCTCCTGATGACCGGACAACTCGACGCGATTTTGGAAATAAGAGAACTACTCATTCTCTTTCCACCGGACATGGCAAGAGATTATTCGCAAGAGATTGCATGTCCCGCATATATCCCGTAATGCCTCCCTCCATGCCCCGAACTAGCAACGACCACCACTACCTCTGCCGCTACTACCATCGCCCCCCAATCTGCCATCCCTAGGCACTTTCCGCTCCCCCGTTTGACACGCGGCGTATGGTGCTGAGGCATTCTACAACTTTCGCCTCGCTCCTTACTTGCGGTTGAGCTTGCACCCCGGGGGGGGGGGGGGGGGGGGGGGTGACCGACGAGATGTGTAGGTCTTTTTTGGGCTTATGTCGCCGTTTTATGCACGAAGTTACACAGCCCGGCTGGTCTATCGCGTTACTCTCGCACCCAAGACTCCCTGCCCCTGCCATTTGCACTCCCTGACCCCTCCTTCTACCTCTTCGTTGCCCCAATGTTCCAAGGGTGACTTGTATCGTCTGTTTAAAACGCAGAGCGGTCATCGCTTATACAACGCCGTACGATGAATGTGCCTCTCTATCTCTCCTCTCACTCAGAAAATTTTCACAGTCCGACGACACAAACACTCACACACGCGCACGCGCGAACGCACGCACACACACGCACACACACACACACACACACACCGACACACCCACACACAACACTCACATACAAATCTAGCCTACACATGTGCACACAGCACACGCATTTGCATACAATTAAACAAGCCGTACGCGCGAAAGCACACACACACACAAATTTTTCCACACAAACACTGTCATTCTGTCACACACACACACACACACACACACACACACACACGAATTTTTAACATCCTGACAAATATCAAGTTGATATAATTACATTAAAAATAATATCACTTGATAAAGTAAAATAAAATAAAATCGTTAATTAAAACTCAATAGGTAGGACATCTTACCCGCTCGCCCTGACCATGTCGCCCGAAACAAACACTATCGTCCCTGAGTGCTTCATCGCTTTGCCTGCTTGGGATGCTGGAAGCCACGGAGCTACAAACTGCAAGTTTTTTCAAAAAATATTAGAGTCAACACGCACATGGCCGTGAAACGTGCACTCTTCTCGTGGTCCGGTCAAAGGGCGAGGCGTCGTTCCGCCCCGGCGGCGCCCCGCATGCCTTTTCGCTAGATCTAGCCCCTCCACAACATGTGCTTGGACTTGAGTCGCTACGCTATGGATAACGCAGCCCAGGGACCAAGTCGCTAGGTGGTTGGACGCGCAATGTGGTGATATGTTCGTGTGCTAGCGGGGGAAACAGGGAATGACGTTTCCGGGCTTGTCCGATATGCGTCCGTACAATTTTCCAGATTTCGTGATAAGAGCTATGCCATATACCGCAGCGGCTGTAGACCTCCGCTCATGCTTGCGCGCTGCAATACTAGAACTATAGATTCATAAACAGCAGTGCTGAAGAGTAGCAGATGCGTAGCGGTGCGCTGCATATCGGTGGCCAGCAGACAATAATATCCGGCATCAGTTATGGTATAGGCCGAGCAAAAAATGAACGTGCGCCAGCGTGCTTTGTAGCGACCGCCGCGAAAGTCTCCGATATCGACTTTGTAACATATGCCGGACACATCGCGGTGAACCGGCGAAAGACGTCCTACCTCCGCTATTTTGCTGACAATGAAAGTCAGTGTGGAGATAGCGAGGCTAGCAGTAGCGGCATTGACGGACAGTTGGAGAGGCGGAGCGGGCCGCCTTCTGCACCATATGCTGGCGGTGCTGTAGTAGTGGACGAAGTAGCCGTTTGCTGTGGCGTTCTATTGCAACCCAATCAAATAATGATTGAACATTGAACAAATGAAGTTGTATTACAATTTGCGGATGAAAGCGAAGACAAAATACCAATAAAAAAGCGATGTATTTGAGTTACAACCAAGAAAGAAAGGAGCGCGGTGTGGTGGAAGACACACGCCACAGTCAAAAAGTGAGAACAACGTCTTCGCTACGCCGTCACACACAAGGCGCCGGCTGTGGTTCGCTAGGCAACGCATTAGGAAAGGAAATTGCCAACCCCCGCCATTCGCCGATGATCATGGAAAAAGGCGCAATCATTATGTTTGAGGGATCGTTGCATCAGCTGCGATTCGTAATTTGACGTTCTGCCCATCGGCGTGTTGCAATCCTACGTAGTTGTGGTCCACGACCGAGTACTGAACGCCATTACGTACGGTGGCGTACGCCATTCTCGTGGTTTGCAATCCTTCTTGGGAGAGCCCCAAAATGGTAGTTTGGTCGCAGATGTTGTTAGAATTCACAAGTTTGGGACTGTGGAGCTGCTTCGCAATTTGTTAGCCGAACCGAATGTGGCACACAGCGATATTCCGGCTTATTCTAATACGTGCGTGTTAGGCATCAACGGGGACGCGCGAAAACGCAATATTGCGTACCCGCGCACACCATCACTGCCAAGCACTCACACCACTCCGGCCCCTGCACGCCATTGCGAGAGCGCGGGAAAGACCCTGAAGCTGAAACTCCCAGCGAAGCTAGCCAAGCCCCAAATCTTGCCTGAGCAGGCATCGGAACGTCAGGTAAGCAGCTCTTAGTGTCATATTTAGGGCCGTCGCGATAGCGAGTCGGTACGATGGTCGCGTTTACTCGTCGGTTGCACACCCATATCACCCACCTCCTCGGGAAAAGTTAGTCCCGTCCACTACCGTCTCTCATATTCCGTTGGACCAGCGCCTTCGTATTATTTTGACAAAGAGTCACGATCTGACCAAAGCATTTTTCGAATAGCTCCTCTGACGGTGGTGGTGGTCTCAGCAGGAGTGGACGTTGTTGGTGCTGTTGACGTGGTGGTTTCGGCAGTAGTGGTTGTCCCTGCGACGGTGGTGGTGGTCTCAACAGGGGTGGACGTTCTTGTTATTGCTGAAGCGGTGGTCTCAACAATAGTGGTTGTCGCTGCGACGGTGGTGGTGGTCTCAGCAGCGGTTGAATGGGTTGTGGCTGCTGGGGTTGCGACCGCGTTACTGGGGGTCGGAGACGGCGGCGTCAAAGTTGTCAGTGGCGCCAACGGCGGCACGGAAGGAGGACGCCCGTTGACCTGCTCTGCCGCAGGCTTGCCCAAATTTATCCGCAGCTGTTCCAACTCGTTCCCAACCGCCGCTCGATCGAACACCAGACGCCCGCTCTTACCACAATCACTGTCGGGTTTTAAGCCCTCCCACTACCACCCAATTTTTTTGCTCGCACGACACAAATTCCCCCCCCCCCCCCCCCCCCCCCCCCCCCCCCCCCCCCCCCCCCCCCCCCCCCCCCCTAAATTATATGTTAAAAAGCATTGACAGTGAATAAGCGAAGTGCAGGGGCGAGCCATGTCGCGCGCATTTTGTATACGGTCATCACGGGC
>JAPMLY010000758.1:127500-130000 GCA_026401115.1 Tetraselmis chui
CGCTTTCTTAGTTCGGGTCACGCCATATTGTTTGACACTACTACCAGGTCACGACGATGACTTGCAGTAGCACAGCCTGTGTTCGTTACTAGGTACAGAAGAACATAAGCTATCAAGTTCGGAATTCAAATAATAAGTGCCAGGCCCAAAATATGTAGATGGAAAATACGGCTGAGTGCTCTGACCAGGACCGTACACAGTAACACTCTCTTCGTTCGCGCAGTCGCCGTTGGGAAAGTCGCAGTCCAGAACTGCTTTTCGGGCTGCCCAAAAAGTTTCTTCGCTGACAATCGTATGAAGCTCATCCAAGAAACACGTCCAACCCGTGAAATAATTCTCACAAGCAGTATCGCAACTATCGCCCGATCCACCAAAAACCCACCCCTCCGTGGCCGCCGTGTCCGGGACACAGCAAGGGGTAGCGGTTGTCGCTGCGACGGTGGTGGTGGTCTCAGCAGGGGTTGACGTTGCTGTTGGGGCTTCGACGGTGGTGGTCTCGGCAGGAGTTGTTGTCGCTGCGACGGTGGTGGTGGTCTCAGCAGGGGTTGACGTTGCAAGTGCTGCTGAAGTGGTGGTCTCGACAGGAGTGGTTGTCGCTGCGACGGTGGTGGTGGTCTCAGCAGGGGTTGACGTTGCTGGTGCTGCTGAAGTGGTGGTGTCGGCGGTAGTGGTTGTCGCTGCGACTGTGGTGGTGGTCTCAGCAGGGGTTGACGTTGCTGGTGCTGCTGAAGTGGTGGTGTCGGCGGTAGTGGTTGTCGCTGCGACTGTGGTGGTGGTCTCAGCAGGGGTTGACGTTGCTGGTGCTACTGAAGTGGTGGTCGTCGCTGCGACGGTGGTGGCGGTCTCAGCAGGGGTTGACGTTGCAAGTGCTGCTGAAGTGGTGGTCTCGACAGGAGTGGTTGTCGCTGCGACGGTGGTGGCGGTCTCAGCAGGGGTTGACGTTGCTGGTGCTGCTGAAGTGGTGGTGTCGGCGGTAGTGGTTGTCGCTGCGACTGTGGTGGTGGTCTCAGCAGGGGTTGACGTTGCTGGTGCTACTGAAGTGGTTGTCTCGGCGGTAGTGGTTGTCGCTGCGCCGGTGGTGGTGGTCTCAGCAGGGGTCGAATGGGTTGTGGCCGATGGCGTTGTGGCCGCGCTAATGGGGGTCGGGGGCGGCGGCGTCACAGTGGTCAGTGGCGCCAACGGCGGCACGGACGCAGGACGCCCGTTGACCTGCTCGGCCGCGGGCTTGCCCAAATTCGTCCGCAGCTGTTCCAACTCGTTCCCAACCGCCGCTCGATCGAACACCAGACTGCCGTCGCTGACCTCGGACGTGGTGTAGCTCTCGTCGGTCAACTCGGCGTTAAAGGTTTCGTCCCCCACCAGCGCGACGGAACGCGCAGTCAGGGTACTAACTTGATCTGGAGGGCCCCCAAACAATACGGTAAAGGTCAAGACGTTGCCGGTATTGTCGTCTGTGAGGCCAACCGCCGTCACTAAATCCCTATCCCAGGCGTTTATAGCTGCCGACGTGTCGAGGTAGGAACTGATGAAGAGAACTAGTGCGTCGCTCAAACTGCCAACGGTATCATCGTTATCGTCCGCCTCTTGCTTCAAGCCGCGGCCAAGTAGAAGAAAGGCGCCTTGGGGGGGAGCCAGTTGAACTGGCACGGCGAATATCAGTAACAACCCGCCGCCGGCGCTGCTGCTGGATGAGGCGGGATGACGCAGCGTGGCCGTTGAGCTTGCGGAAGAGTCGGAACCGGAGGAGCCAAAGCCTTCGCTGCTGTCTGGGCGGTCGTGCTGGCTTGCAAACACACCAAGGACGATATCGACACCGCCCACTTTCTTGGTGACCAGCTTGGTTGGATAAGCATCAGCATGCTTCTTGCATACAGGAACATCGGACGGGTCCATCCAAGTATTCGCGTCATGCTGACTCTTACGGCCAGACGACGGCGAGTGCGGATGTCGGGATTCCTTGGACGCCGCGACGGCGGACGGTCCTGTTCTGGGTCCACAAAGCCCCTCACCATCATCAGGTACCGCGGAAGCAGGGGGGTCTTGCGAAGTCGCCGAAGCCGCTGTCACCGCCGCCCCCAGTAGGCAAAGTGACAGCAAAGCAAGTAAAAAGTGGTTGACTGGACGCATCTTGCAACAAACTCGTAGACGATGAATTACTTGCGAGGAGAGGACTACAGCGCACACGGGTTGGGTAGCGTTCTGGGGCCAACTGCGGGTGGGTACTTGAGCCGTCAATAGCACCGCGAGGTTAGTGGGTTGTTGGGAGAGTCTATGATTGTGGCGCTCGAGTACCTGCCATCGTCTGGTACGGACGAAGGGTGGTGAGCGTGAGAAAGTAGTTTTGCACGGCGACTCCGGCGCGTCTTATGGCTGTTGTAACGTGAGACTCACGGCTGCCCGTCCACTGAATACTGAAAATCCATAATAGCGAAAGAGTACTTTACTACAGTATATCGCGAGATCTCGAAAATTTGAACAGGTATTCTCTCCGTGTTGCTAC
>JAPMLY010000758.1:140000-145000 GCA_026401115.1 Tetraselmis chui
GGGCGCGCCGATGCAGCTGGCAGCGGACGCCGCGCCTTTCCGTAGGCTGTGCGATGTCCATTTAAAGCCGGCGGGCGCGGACGAGTTGACTGTGAGAAGGGCGAGGGCGAGCCAGGTGGAGATGGTGGAAGCGGCACCCCAATCGGCGGAGGGCTCTGAAGGTGAGAAACTCCAGAAGGCGAGCGGGGGTGGCTTGTTGTAGAATTTTGTGCAGAAAATAGCGCGTTGTTCCGTGTAGTAGTCTATCAGGTTCGCCAGGACGGGGTTTGCGGCTACAGGGATAGCGATGACCAGTTTATCGCTGGCGTTGCGGCGTTGGTCCCCCTTAGATTTCCGCACGTAGAGGCAGATTTGCTGCGAAGGTTTGTCGACCACGAGGTCGCCGGTCTGGCAGCGGGCGCCGGTTTCGGCGCGGCAGAAAAACGTGTAATTGACGCACACCGCTAAACAGGCCCTGAAGCGTTGCATCTGGGGGAAGGCAGCAGGGGTCCACGCGAAAGTGTCGTGGAGGGTGTCGGCGTAGTGTAGGATGTCCAGGGCGACTTGTGCGGGTAGCGGGAGGCGAGCGGTGGTAGGTACCAGGCGGTGCTGTAGCATTTCGAAGCCACGGCGGGCGTCCGCCAAGAGTTCGCCCACGGCGACAGGTTGGCGCCGGTGGTCACGGAAGAACTTGTTTATGGCAGAGAAGTAGGGTTGCAGCGAGCTTGCAGCGACCGTTCCGAGTAGGGCCAGCCAGGCCGTGTAACGGACCATTGTGGCGGGTGTGGCCTCTAGCGGGGCGATGTTCTCTTCTGCACAAAAAAGAAAAAATTGCCTGATTGCGCTCTGGTAGCTCGTGTACGTCGAGGGCGCTAGCGAGTTGCTGAGTAGGGCAACCGCCGTAACCCCGAGTCTGTCCGATCCTAGGAGGTCTTGGAAAGTTTCAGCTAAATCGGTGGACCAGGGCGACTGTGCTGCTTCACGGCGTAAGCCGTAGCGCGGCGGTCCTGTACGCAGAGGGGGGATGTGCTGTACAGGCGCATTTAATCGGTCCGGGCGTATCGCTCGGCCAATCGCACCGCGTCGAGTGTAGAGCCAAGAGGGGGTGTTAGCCGAAAGGCCACGATGCTCCACGCGGGTGGCCCGACCCCTTCGTGCTTGCCTAGCCTGCCTGGAAAGAACAGGTCGCGGGACGCTGGGAAGTGCACGGTCTCGGTGGCCAAGCGTGCGAACGCGTGGTACCACGTCTTGTTTCGCCAGAAGGGGGCGATAACGGTGGCCGCTGCTTGAGCTTGTTCGAGTTTTGCTGCCAGCGCCGGTAGGGCAGACCAAGGGGGGTTGCAGTAGTTGTTTTCGCACTTCCACGCCACGTCGGAAAGGTGTAGGCAGTCGATGTCCTCGCACAGGGGGTCGCGCCAGCGGGCATTGAAGCGTGGGAGCTGCGTGTTGAGCATCGAGGCGAAACGGTCGATAGTGTGCGGCCCCCACCGGTGTTGAAGGTAGGCGAACACACGAGGGTTGAGCTGCCAGTCTTCGTAGTCCAGCTCCCGGCTTAGCGCGTCGGCCCATATGTTGGCCGCCGAGCGGATGTAGCGCGGCCGGATGTTGATGTCGTTGCTGTCGAGGAGGTACCATAGGCGACGGAGTTCGGCCATCATGGCGGGCGAGCGCGAGGTGAGCTTGGTGAGGGCGGCGACCACCGCCGTGTTGTCCTCGTGTAGGAGGACTTGTCGGCCTCGGAGTTGGGGTAGAAAAGATTCCACCGCGTGTCGCACCGCGCGAAGTTCCTTCCACGTAATGTGTTGTTGGCGGTCGGTCGCGCTCCAAAAGCCCCGGGCTTGATAGTTGGAGTCCTCGTTGAGCACGGCTCCCCAACCGTAGTCGCTCGAGTCGGCGTGGAGGTAGGCGGTCTCGATAGGTTTGTAGATGGACCGCCCGTTGTGTTGAGTGGGGACCGTGCGCCACCACTCGAGGTCTCGGCGTAGTTGGTGGGTGAGGCGGACGCGTCCGCCCCACCCAACCCGTGTGGCTAACACGTTGTGGAGCTCGCGCAAAAAGAAGCGCGCGGGGGCGATGGCGAGGTAGAGGAATTGTGCCTTTCCGGCGAAAGCCGCAAGTTGGCGAGTAGGTAGCCACCGGGCGTTTGACGCAGCTCGGCCGAGGAGGGATGAGGCTTGTTGCGCGAGCTGTTGGAGCTTTGCGGGGGGGGCGCGGAACATGCCGTGATGGAGGTCCACCGTTAAGCCTAAATGGTCGCCCACTTGGGTGGGCGTCCAAACGCCCTTCTTGGGGTTGCGTTCGAGGCCGAGGCTGTCGAGTAGGGCTTGAACGCGTTGTCGCAGTAGGAGGGCGTCTTCGTAGGAGTCGGCGAGGAAAAGGAAGTCGTCCATGTAGGGTAGGAGTCGAATACCCCGCCACCGCGCGTTGCGGAGGAAGCGCTTGGTAGGGCGGCGACTGTGAGGGGAAGTAGCCGCTGGCACCGGTGGCGGGGGGCGACGAAGGTGGTTCGTGAACACTTGAGTTAGCTTGCAAAAGTAGTAAGCCGACCCCGACCAGCCCATGGGGAGGCATGCTAGGCGCCATAGCGTGCCGCGGTAGTTGACCGTGAAGAAGTCGCGGTCTTCCTCCCGGATGCCAAGGGTGTAGTACCCGTCGGCAAGGTCGAGGGAGACGAAGTAGTCGCCCGGCCGCGAGAGGTGACGTAGGTGCTTGAGCGTCTCGCACGTCATGTTGAAGGTCGAGCAATAACGGTTGAGTTCTCGAAGGTCGATAATCAAACGCCATTGGTTGCACCCGGGTTTTGGAACTAAAAACATCCGGGAAACGTAGCGAGGGTTGTCCGCTCGCTCCCAAGCTCCGCAAGCCTCGAAGCGGGGGAGCTCCGAGTTTAGAAACTCGAGTTGGGCCGGCGTCGCGTCGAGCATAGAGATGCCGTGGTTGAAGGGCTTGGGGCGTAGACCTTGCTTGAACTTTACGCGAACGCCATGGCGGATCCAGTTTAGGACTTGGCCGCTCGCTCCGATGCGCTCCCACTCCCGCCATCTTCGACGCACGCGGTGGCGCATGAAGGAAGACGTCGGGGAGCAGGAATCGGAGCGGCGGGCCACACCGTCATTTCTTGCTTGAGGTTTTAGCCGGGTCGGTCGGCTTGGGGGCGGGGGCGGCGCGTGCTGCTGCTGCTGCTGCTGCAGCGGCCTTGCGTTTGTCGGCGGCGGCTTTGCGGGCTCGCGCATCGGGGCCGGGAGGCTTGTCCGGTGTGACTTTCGCGAAGGCAGCTCCGGCGGCGGCCTTGCTGGCGGCGTGTAGGCTGACTTCCAGCGTGCGGTCGACGAAAGCTTGGCGAAGCGCATCCAATGTGCCGGAGACCGCGGCAGGGCGCGGTCGGCAGAAGCGCTCGTGGGCCAGCTCGGCAAAGACGCGGTCCGCATCTGTGCTCGTTTGTCCGCCCTTGGTGAGGCGGAGGAAGCCCAATCTAGTACGGGCGGCCTCCTCCGTCGCCATGTGGGTGCGATGACCCGCTCGGATGAGGGTAATCGCTGCCGCCTGCTCTGCCGGTAGAGGTGTGCCGTGCGACAGCGTGTCCAGAGCCTCGCCAATTGCCGCGTTGGCGCAGCTGTCGAAGAAGGCATAGCACCCGATGTGTAGGTACTCGTCGTAGGCTGCCTGGGTGCGTTTGTCGCTGAGAGAGCGGGCGGTGTCGTCCGTGAGTGTCCACAGACGTGGCTCGTCGACGTCGCGAGGGGGACGTTCGAGGCCGGATGGGATGACTTCGCCGTAGTAGGTGAAGTCGACGAATTCGGCCGCGGAGGGGTCGGGTTCGTCGTCAAGCAGGTCGATAGGTGGCACAGGGGCCTCCTTGCCACCCTCCGTCGCTGTGGTCGCGTCGGTGGGAATGGACTGTTGTTGATCAGTAGTAGCAGGTGTGGTTGTCGGCTGTCGAAGCTGAGCGAGTAAGGCAGCGTTAGCCGCCAAAAACTGCTCAGTAATGCGTTGTTCCGATTCCAAAACTGCCGTACGAATCTGTTCGGCTGTGCGTTGTTCGAGTGTGGTAGCGTGAGGGTCGGCCGCTGCTGCGGATGTAGACTGCTCAGGCTGCATAGTGGGGAACTGCGGAGCTGAACGAGGGGAAGTGTCGCGTGACGCTCGAGTGCGCATGGGACGAAAGGTAAAACTGACACCCTGCTCGACTACTAGAGTCGAGACTGCATTCGCGCGAAGCCTAGATTGGCTGAGCGCGAAAGCAGAGAGTGCCTAGGCTCGTGGCTAGCTACGGCTTATAAGGCACGGGCTAGCTAGAGCTGACCGTTGGGGAAGTCGTTGGTCGTTGGCTGCGTCTAACTGCTTGGGCAAGGTGGTTGCTCTGCAGGTGAGACGCGCCGACATTAACGGTAACAGTAACCGCTAGAGTTACTGTCCCGTACACATGATATTGGATATGCAAACCTCTAGATTCAAATCAATCTGACCATAAAAAAGCGATGTATTTGAGTGACATTAATTACACAACGAAAGGAGCGCGGTGGTGGTGGAAGACACACGCCACAGTCAAAAAGTGAGAATAACGTCTTCGATACGCCGTCACACACAAGGCGCCGGCTGTGGTTCGCTAGGCAACGCATTTGAAAAGAAAATTGCCAGCCCCCGCCATTCGCCGATGATCATGGAAAAGGCGCAATCATTGTGTTTGAGGGATCGTTGCACCTGCGCTTCTTAAATTGACATTCTGCCCATCGGCGTGTTGCAATCCTACGTAGTTGTGGTCCACGATGGACCGAGGACTGAACGCCACTACGTACGGTGCGGCCATTCTCGTGGTTTGCAATCCTTCTTGGGAGAGCCCCAAATTGTTAGTTAGGTCGCAGATGTTGTTAAAATTAACGAGTTTGGGATTGTGTAGCTGCTTCGCATTTTTTTTTGCAGAACCGAATGTGGCGCACAGCGAGAGTGCGATATTCCTGCGTACTCTAATACGTGCGTCTTAAGCATTAACGGGAACGCGCGAAAAACGCGATGTTGCATAC
>JAPMLY010000758.1:147500-152500 GCA_026401115.1 Tetraselmis chui
ACACACACACACACACACACACACACAGTCGCGAACGTATACACACACAAGTGTATCATTTCCGCATACACACAGCTAGTAGGATTGCGCCCTTCATCTCATATTTCGCGGATGGTGGCAAAGTTCACCTAAGAACCGGCCGTACAAACTTCGCGTAATTGCGCCTTACATCGCATTTCATTTACCGCAGCAACTCAAGGCCGTTGAGGTCCACTTAAGCGCGTCTGGTCATTTGTAAACAGTTTCTCTTGATACTTGTCCCTGAACCCGTCTTATCATTATCCATGTGCGCTCAACATAGTACAATTTCCGCAAATTCGCGTACGAAAAACAGCGGCCGCGCCATGAATGGAGTTGAGTGATGCATAGCGTCGTATTATGGGAAGGAGCACCTGCTTTGAGGCTATGCGTATCTATTGATACCATTCGGCAATAAGATGCTCTCTCTCATGAAGGCATGCAATTATTAAGGACGGATAAGCAAATCATGATGCTTTGCATATTGCTTCGGCCATGGTTTAAAATGACAAAAAATGCTTGTCATCATGGCATTGCAAATTGAATGCGTATTGAGAAGTGTATCGGGCACTTCATTTAATATGATAACAAAATTGATAATTGGGTACCTCGACTATGAACAGTATTCAAAGCACAAGCAGCTTGCAATTGGGCGTCAACATACAATAGTGAACAAGTTGTGCGCAAATCAAACGCAATGCTCATTGTGAGAGCCATCCTTCCCATTACCGCAACGAAATGAATAAGCAAATGAAATGTGCGCTCTCCAAAACTGATGCCCTCTCAGTCACCCGTATTGGCATTTCAAGCATAGAACTATACTCGGCTAAAAAATGAGCAATACTACCGTCACTCACACCGAAATACAGTTCTTATCCGTCCCGCTGCGACACATATAAAACTTCATTGGTTGTGGGCAGCCTTGCATGACTGACGCGAGATGTTAAGAAGATGCCATTGAAATGAGTAAAATATATCCAAGCCAACGCCGCAAAGGAATTATTGCGTGCGTAGCAAAATGAGTGCAAACCAATATCCACTGGATTTGGATCGCTGTGGCTTTGAATCAGCGGTCGGAGCAAACAAAATGGGTTTAAAGACAAAGCTCACCAGTTTAACGGTATTCGATTCAATAAACTGTCCCGAAAACATTTCGTTGTGAAACAAATCTATGAAATGTTTGCGTATATGAATAGTTCCTGCGTATTCACAAAAGCTGCAGCTTTACTCTCCAGTTGCTCGTCTGTGTTTGTCAGAATGTGTGTTTGTGCGCTCGTGTGTGTGTGCTGGCTTGTTTAATTGTATGCAAATGAGTTTGATGTGTGTATGAATATATGAGCGTGTGTGTGTACATGCGAAGGCTGGATTTGCTTATTGTGAGTGTTGTGTGTGAGTGTGACAAGGGGTGTATGAATGTATGTATCTTAACTATGTGTGGGTGGTTGGGGGTATCGTGGGAATAACCGGCGATTATTGCGTTCAATGTGTGCAGATTAAGCCCATGTCAAAGTCGAAAATGGGGACATGGTTTTGCGTATGGCCGCGGTGAGGATGTGCAGGTGTACTATCTTTAATCGGTATTCGCGCATTTTGTATGATGTGCTTGTGCTTGTGTGTGTGTGTGTGTGAGCGTGTGTGTGTGTGTGTGTGTGTGTGTGTGTGTGTGTGTGTGTGTGAGCGTGTGTGAGTGTGTGTGTGTGTGTGTGTGTGTGTGTGTGTGTGTGCGTGCTGGCTTGTTTAATTGTATGAAAATGCGTGAGCTGTGTGTACATGTGTATGTTATATTTGTATGTGAGTGGCGTGTGTGTGTGTGTGTGGCAATATGTGTGTATGTGTGTGTGTGTGTGTGTGTGTGTGTGTGTGTGTGTGTGTTAGCTATGTGGGCGTGAGGGGGTATCGTGGAAATAACCGGCGATTCTTGCGAAAAATGTGAGCAGATTAAAAGCGCATGTGAAGGTGGAGAATGTGGACATGATTGTGCGTATGGCCGCGGTGAGGATGTGCAAGTGTCCTATTCTTTGTGTGTATGAGTGTGTATTTATGCTTATGTCTGTGTTCGTGAATTTTGTATGTATATGTTTCATTTGCGCGAGCTGGTGAATGAGCGTGCTCGTGTGTTGCTTAGGGTTATTGCAATGACGACAATGCCACGTAATGAATACTACTGATTATTTTTACAATAGGGCTTAGTAACCTAGTGACACGTATCTTCACTCGTTTTGTGGATCACAAAATTTTAATTCATGACATTTGGAAAATTCAGTGCTGCTGCTATGATTCAAGGATTAATGTGTGTGCATTCGCCTGTTGTATATGAGCGAATGTAGACAGCAAAGCGCCATAAACCGCGGTGAAGATGCCACGTGCGAATTTGATTAAGCCCGTTAAATCGAGCCACGAGACCATCAGTTAGGGGAGGCGGCAGGGAAATAGGAAACGCAGATTGTTTTAAAATTTGCGGGGAATGATGAAATCAGAAGGAGGCGCTCAGTCACAACTGCTGCTCGCCATCGCGGACACATGGGCGGGGCTGCTGCCATCAAGCAGATCATGCCAGGACATTATTGAGCAGGAAGCAACCAACTCTTTTACACCAACGACCCCATCTAAACTCTAATACGCGAGTCGTGCACCGCCACAAAATCAGCGCTATGCATCACATGCACAGAGTTGGGTGGCGGCCGTAACGTATTTACATAGTGCGATTGTGGACAAGGTAGGCGCGCGGCCGTAACCACAACATACCTGAGCTTTCTTAGTATTGGCATTCGGTCACGCCATATTGTCTGACACTACTACCAGGTCACTACTACGGTGCTTTGCAGTAGCACAGCCGGCGGATTAGAAGAAGACTTATATCGGATCCAGGACATGTGCTACTAGTTATGGTATTAAAAGTATAAATGTTGAAAGGGTCAGAGAAATAAAAAGGCATGTTCGGTGTATAATTAGTAGAATTGGTCACAGTCACATCCAGTGCGTTCTCGCAGTCAACGTTTGGAAAGTCACAGTCCAGGATAGCGTTTCGGGCGGCAAGAAAAATGTCTTCGCTGATAATCGTATGAAGCTCGTCCACGTCACACGTCCAGCCCATGGAATAGTTGGCACAAGCAGTATCACAATTTTCGCCTATGCCACCAAAAATCCACCCCTCCGTGGCCGTCGGGTCCGGGAGACAGCAAGGGGCAGCGGTTGTTGTTGCTGCTGAAGTGGTGGTGTCGGCGATAGTGGTGGTCTCAGCAGGGGTTGAAGTTGTTGGTGCTGCCGAAGTGGTGGCCCCGGCAGTAGTGGTTGTCGCTACGACGGTGATGGTGGTCTCAGCAGGGGTTGACGTTGTTGGTGTTGCCGAAGTGGTGGCCCCGGCAGTAGTGGTCGTCGCTGCGACGGTGGTGGTGGTCTCAGAAGCAGGGGTTGACGTTGTTGGTGCTGCTGAAGTGGTGGTCTCGGCAGTAGTGGTCGTCGCTGTTACGGTGATGGTGGTCTCAGCAGGGGTTGACGTTGTTTGTTCTGCTGAAGTGGTGGTCTCAGCGGCAGTGGTGGTCTCGGCAGTAGTGGTTGTCACTGTTACGGTGGTGGTGGTCTCAGAAGCAGGGGTTGACGTTGTTGGTGTTGCCGAAGTAGTGGTGGCCCCGGCAGTAGTGGTTGTCGCTGCGACGGTGGTGGTGGTGATCTCAGCAGGGGTTGACGTTGTCTGTGCTTCTGAAGTGGTGGTCTCGGCAGGAGTGGTCGTCGCTGCGACGGTGGTGGTGGTCTCAGCGGGGGTTGAAGTTGATGGTAAGGCGGTGGCCCCGGCAGTGGTGGTTGTCGCTGCGAAGGTGGTTGTGGTCTCAGCATGGGTTGACGTTGTTGGTGTTGCAGAAGTAGTAGTATCGGCGGTAGTGGTTGTCGCTGCGACGGTGGTGATGGTCTCAGCTGGGGTCGAATGGGTTGTGGTTTTGGGGGTTGTGACCACGCTATTGGGGGTCGGAGACGGCGGCGTCACAGTGGTCAGTGGTGCCAACGGCGGCACGGAAGGAGGACGCCCGTTGACCTGCTCTGCCGCGGGCTTCCCCAAATTTATCCGGAGCTGTTCCAACTCGTTCCCAACCGCCGCTCGATCGAATACCAGACTACCGTCGCTGACCTCGGACGTGGTATAGCTCAATTCGGTCAACTCGGCGTTAAAGGTGTCGTCTCCCACCAGCGCGACCGAACGCGCAGTCAGGGTACTTACTTGATCCGGAGGGCCCCCAAACAATACGGTAAAGGTCAAGATATTGTATGTATTGTCGTCTGTGAGGCCAACCGCCGTCACAAAATCCCGATCCCAAGCGTTTATAGCTGCCGACTTGTCGAGGAAAGAACTGATGAAGAGAACTCGTGCGTCGCTCAAACTGCCACCGGTATCATCGTTATCGTCCGCCTCTTGCTTCAAGCCTCGGCCGAGTAAAAGAAAGGCGCCTTGGGGGGGAGCCAGTCGGACTGGCACTGCGAAAATCAATAACAACTCGCCGCCGGCGCTGCTGCTGGATGAGGCGGGATGACGCAGCGTGGCCGTTGAGCTTGCGGAAGAGTCGGAACCAGAGGAGCCAAAGCCTTCGCTGCTGCCTGGGCGGTCGTGCTGGCTTGCAAACACACCAAGGACGATATCGACACCGCCCACTTTCTTGGTGACCAGCTTGGTTGGATAAGCATCAGCATGCTTCTTGCATACAGGAACGTCGGACGGGTCCATCCAGGTATTCGCGTCATGGTGACTCTTACGGCCAGTCAACGACGAGTGCGGATGTAAGGCCTCCTTAGATGCCGCGACGGCGGACGGTCCTGTTCTGGGACCACAGAGCCCCTCACCATCATCAGGTACCGCGGAAGCAGGGGGGTCTTGTGAAGTCGCCGAAGACGATGTCACCGCCGCCCCCAGTAGGCAAAGTGACAGCAGAGCAACAAAAATATGGTTGACTGGACGCATCATGCAACGAACTCGTAGACGACGAATTACTTGA